>KE373101.1:1092910-1103090 GCA_000418225.1 Zizania latifolia
CGACCCGGCCGCTCCTCTTCAGCTCCGCGGTCGAACCCCCGTGTACCTGAGTCGCGCCGATCAGCACCACACCGGATCAACCCTCGCCGCTTCAGCTTCACGCACCCGGATTGGACCGGACGCCTCCACGACCCCTCTGCCCGGCCGACGCCTGTCCGTGTACCTGAGTCACACGACAGCTCCGTCACGGTCGAGTCTTCTCATCCTTTCCTCCTTCATCCTCATCGTCCAATCTTCATCACCCGGTTGACAAGCACTGATCACCTCATGGTTCATACCATGACTCCTCAAATGGGTACGCACACAACTTAACCCTCGAAGCCTTAGGATCGTCATGATGCGTCCATTGCTGCGATAGTATGTTTGAGGGCAGGTTGAATGCGAACCTTGTCCATGGGGGGATATGTATTACCTTTGTGCGAAAATTGCTCGCGGGGAGCTTTATTCGAAGGAGGCTCCACAGCTCCGCTAGAGTAAAAAACTAAGCATAGTATCAGCGGAGGTACTCCGAGTACCAGGTGTGTTTCAATTCTTCTCCTTCGAGAGTGGACAACCTGAATGAGCCTGACCAGTTAGAGCGAAGCACAATGTATGGGCCTTTCCATTTGTTGCTCAACTTGCCGGGCGTTAGGACGCTTCGGAGTACTAGATGCCTGGGCTGCAAGACATTGGGCTTCACCTTGGAGTTGTACCATGACTTTGTCTGGTCTTGGTACTTCGTCAAGTTGGCTACAGCTCGAAGCCTTGTTTCTTCAGTGAGATCAATTGAAGCCCTTCATTCACTGCTATCTTTCGGGAGCAATGTCCGCAGCAAGACCCCCTTCAGCTCTGTAGGGGTCATTGCCTCATCGCCGAATAGTAGTCGAAACAGTGTGAAGCCTGTGGACCGTGCTTGGGTGGTTCGAATGGACCACAAATTTTTTGGCAATTCCTTAACCCATAGCCCTTAGCAAGGCCCACGATCTGGCGATTGAGGCCAGATAAAATATTATCATTGGCTCTTTCGACTGCTCCGTTGGATTGCAGATGCCTAACTATGGCGAAGCACAATTCGATGTCGAGACTTTCGCAGAATTCTTTGAAAGGCTCTGCATTAAACTGAGTTTTGTTGTCAATTGTGAACTGCTTGGGTACTCCGAATCTGTAAATTATATTCTGCCAAAAGAACTTCTGGATGTTCTTCAAGGTCATTGCAGTCAGGGGTTTGGCCTCAACCCACTTAGAGAAGTATTCAACTGCTATCACTGCGAACTTCAAGTTCCCTTTTGCTTGCGAAAATGGTCCGATCAAATCCATGCCCCACCGAGCAAGGGGCTACACCGGAGTGATGACCTGCAGCGGAGTGGAGGGACGATGGCTCCGCCTACCCATCCACTGGCAGCCTTGACACGTGCGAACCAGGGCCTCAGCATCAGCCATTATAGTAGGCCAATAGAGGCCCTGTCAGAGTGTCTTCCTAGCAAGAGCCCCTGGCGCGAGATGACTTCCGCACAGACCTTCATGAATCTCCCAAAGTATATCCTGCCCTTCGCTCCTTAGAATGCAGCACAACAAAGGCGAACAAACGCTGGACTTGTACAACAGGCCATCGATGAGGTTTTAATTACGGACCCTGTGCTATAGCCTTGTGAGCTTGGGGCCTTCGGGTTGAATGCCTTCATCTTGGAGCATGGCCGTAATAGGGCCGTGCCAGTCATCGGCTTGTACGTAGAGCACCTCGGCTGATTCTGACTTAGCAGCTGCCAGAGTAGAACGCTCCAACGGGGAGTTCTTGGCTTCCGGCCGCTGCTTTGACGAGGGCATCAGCTTGCTGGTTTTTACCTCTCGGAATGCTTCTGATAGAGATTGCTTTGAACACAAGCTCCGCCTTGCGCACCTCGGCCAGATACTGGGCGAGGTCTGGATGCCTAGCCTAGAAGCTCTTGTCTACATGCCCTAAGATAACCTAGGAATCAGTTTTTACAAGTACTCTGGCAGTGCCTAGGGCTCGTGCCTTTTGAAAGCCTAACAAAACGACTTTGTACTCAGCCACATTATTTGTAGCTTTAAAATTTAGCCTTACAAAGTATAAGACCTTCTAGCCAGAGGGTGGGATTATTACAACTCCGGCTCTAGCGCCGGAGGCCTGATAAGCTCCGTCTGAATAGATAGTCCATATACCCTCGCTCGGTGCTTCGGGGGACTAGCTTGCCGCAGGGGTTCATTATGCAATGAAGTCCACGATTACTTAAGATTTGATCGCGGTGCGGGCCGTAAAATCTATACCGAAGGGGGCAAGATCGACGGCCCATTGCCTATTCTTCCGGTGGAATCTTTATTTTGGAGCATGTCTCTGAGGGGGTATGACGTCGGCACAATAATATTGTGTGCGAGAAAATAATACCGTAGTTTCCTCGAAGCCATGACCAAGGAGTATGTGATCTTCTCGAGCTCCGTGTACCTTGTTTTTGCTCCAGATAGAGCATCAGAAACAAAATAGACAGGCCTTTGCACCAATTTCTCTTCGAAGTGAGCTTCGCACACGAGGACCACGCTGATGGCGGAGGTCGTAGCTGCGAGGTACAATAATAGTCCATCCTCCGGAAGAGGGTCGTGAGGGTTGCTAGATCAGCGAGGTACTCCTTGATGTCGTTGAAGCTCTTCTAGCATTCGGGCATCCATACGAAGTCTTCGGAGCCCTTTGGCACCTTAAAGATTGGCAGGCTCCATTCAGCGGAGCGCGTGAAAAACTTGCTGAGAGCTATGAGGCGACCTATAAACTTCTGAACCTGTTTTAAATTTTTAGGCGGAGCCATGCATTGTAGTGCGCTAATTTGGGTGGAACTGGCTTCGATACCTCGACTCAAAACCAGGTACCCCAGAAGCTTACTAGCCTAGGCTCTGAATACACATTTCTCGAGATTCAATCGGACCCCTACCCTTCAGAGGCTTCTGAAGGTCTCTGCCAAGTCTGTGCTATGTTCGTGCTTTTTTACACTTTTTATTATAATGTTGTCTATATAGGCCTCGACCTTAGTGCCGGCGATGTCGGTGGAGATGACGAGGAGGTCTGTGTGCGGGAACTTAACTCCGACAGTGTCTTCGGCCGTGAAGGAGATCGGCACATGGGCCTACTCTGGCATCGCAAAGGCTGATGCCGAGATCCCAATATATCCTACTTCATGGACATATTCACGCCTCTGACGCTTGGATAAGTTCCTAAGGGCTCCACCACCAGAAATGGGGAGTACTACCTGCTTCTAGGGTTTGGACATATCTTTGACCTTCGGTGGTGGCATTAGATTTGCCATGGGGACTCAGGGAGGAGCTTCGCCATCCCCGGCATGACCAATAGCCTGGACATGCTCTGGGCGAGCGGCTTCGAGTGCTCGATCCATCGTCCCTCGGCCAGAGGTCCGCTCGAGGTAATCCCCTCGCAAGGCCAATATGGCCTTGCAGGAGTCGGTACCATGACTCTGGTTCTTGCCATAGATGCTGCAGAAGTAGGTTTGTCCTAAGACGGAGAGCCCAGCTGGGGCCTCGCTCTACCCCCTTGGCCTCGGTCTTGGCCTTGCTAGAACTTTAGAGCCCTAGGCCCGGTGATATTTAGCACTTTACTATGGAAGTGCTTCCTACTTTGCCTTGACTCCGAAGGCCGGTGCTCCACGTACGCCGGCTTTTGGGGACTCGGAACCCGTACTTCCAAAACTTGAACTTGAGCGATGGCAGCCCATCTTCAGAGCAGGTGTATTCCTCGAAGTACGTCATAAGCTGGGGCATCGAAGATATGGGCTTCCTATGAAGCTTGTCGAGCAGGCCTGGGTTGGTGACGCCTTCATGGGCAGCGTCGACCACCGAGGACGTGGAGAGTCCCTTAAACTGAGACTTCATGAAGGCAAAGCGCTGGAAATATTGCCGCAGTGTCTCTGCAGGTTGCTGTTTCACTTGGAACAGGCTCTCGGTGGATATGGGTGCCACGTAGGTCCCTTGAAAATTATTCGTGAACTTTCTTCGCAAGTGCTCCCAGGACTTTAAGGAGCTGGGCTTTAGGGACCAGAACCACCGAAGGGCTAAGTCTTCAAGGGCCAACAGGAAGCACTTTGCCATGGTATCTCTCTTGCCTTCGCTAGCCTTGATCGCGAGGGCATAGGTGCGTGTGAATTCATCGAGGTCCGAATCCCTGGAGTACTTGGGCAACTTCGTAGCTTGGAACTTCGAGTGGAAGCACACCGTCTGCAAATCTGGATGCAGTTGTGATCCCTCATCGAAGGAGGCGTTCTGCCTGTGCTCTCGAGGTTCTTGCTCACCGTGGTCGCTCACGGTGACGATGGTCAGCGGCCTCGGAGGGTCTTTAGGGACTTCAGGGGTACACGCCTGGCTAGCTGCATTTTGTCTCCATCGCATGACTTCTGCTTTCAGCGAGGCTAGCTCAGAGGCCTGCGCATCGTCGGAGGCTACACTCCCCCCGGAGTATACTCCTGGATCTTGTGACTGGATGTAGTTGGTTTGCAGCGCTCTCGGGGGCAGCAGAGGGTTCGTGTGCTGGGTCACCGTCACTCCTAACGGAGCGGGTGCAAGGGGGGCCGTAGCTGAACCTATAGGCCTAGAGACGCCGTTCGCCGAAGAGGGGACCAAGGTGTGCTCCTCGGTCCTTAAGACGGTGTCAACCGTTGGGAGGCCAATGGTGTGATCCACACCCTTCGGAACGATATTTGCTGCAGGGAGGCCCGCGGCGGGCCCCGCTGCCCTTGAACCAGCGCCGACTGCTAGGAGGCCCACAGGATCGGGTAGGTCTTGTGCGCCTGATTCTGGAGGGGGGTCCTCCAAGCACAGCGAGGCCTACGAGACACGACGGGACTTCCAGGTGGGAGCTGCGTTCTTGCTTTTCTTCGGAGGCATAATTCGAAGGTTGGTGGTAGAGAGGCTAGCTTAGAACTAGGTTCTCCATGAACGGCGCTAACTGCTGGCGTAATATAGAAATACATAACATGTTTAAGTGTTTAGAACCTCGAAGGGTTCGAAGTGTTTAATGAGAGTTCTTACAATGCCCGAGGCCTCCGAAGCGGATAATAGCCTTCGAACAAGAGTTGTATTGATTAATACTTTGAAGTGTTCGATCCTCTCTACCCTGCAAAGGGGAGGTTATTTATAGGCATGGTAACAACAGGGTAATACGAAGTTACCCCCTACACTCAACTGACTATTACAGCGTGAACAGTGAATTTACATAGGGGTAGTTTAGTAATGCTCCGTGTGAACTGGGCTAGGCGCACGTCTTGTCGGAGGGGACAAGGAGCCCATAGTTTCGGTGTCACCTCCGAGCAGTTTTAAGCTTTGCAGCACTGTAGACAAAGGGGGGCTTCGGCACGCTGGGTCTCCGCGTCAACTCCCGTCGAAGCGTTGGCTTCACCTTCGAAGGGGGCTTCGGTAGGCTGTTATTAAAGCCTTGTTAGGGTAAAAGTATTTTCCCCAACAGACACCGTGCTAAACATAATCAATTGAAAGTAAGCAAGATTGATAGGGTAAAAAGATAACTTATTGGCTAAAACTCTGATATATGATAGATCTATTAATTAGGTTAAACCACCTCACATATGTCACACGAGTATAATGGATCGGACCTAACCGAGACAGCATTAAACTTGTGATCGTCATGCAATCCTGTTTAACCTTACCCTCAGAACTGACATGATTGATGAACACATTGATTAAGACCATAAGATGTGGTATATAAATAAAAACCAATACATCACATTGATAACTAGTAAACCAACTGATCTAATCATAGTATCAGACTCAACCGAGAAAGCTACAATTAAATCAATCAATTTGTCGAGAAGGCTATCACAGGTGTGATCAGAGATCGGACTGAACCGTTGCAGCCTGATCTCGCACAGGGAATCACCCTAATGATACATACCTAGGGTTGGCGATGTGCCAAGAATTGTTTGGTACATTGACTGAACGTGTTTACAATAGCCCCATGCACAAGTACTTATAGCCGAGGTGATAATCTAATCTATATACGATATAGAATCTAAGCTAACTTATTAATAGCTAAAGAAAAAATCCCTTCTAACGGCCCATCGGCCTGGCCTACCAATCCAACGGTTCATGTCCCGTCGGCCCATTTCTAGTGTCAACAGCTACGCCCCTGCGTAGGTGAAAGAAGCGACGCAAGAAAAAGAAGGGACAGAGAGAGGAAAGAGGGAAGAGGGAAGAGAGAAAAAAGAGAAAGAAAAAAGAAAAGAGAGGAAACATAAAAGAAAAAAGATTTTCTGTTTAGAATTGGGAGATTTTTAAACTAAAAATCTATCATTTTCTTTAGAATTTTAAACATAAAGGTGATCTTTTAAAAGATTTTAGAATTTTAAAAAAATTCTAAATTTGAGAACATTTGTTATCTTGTTCTGATAAATATCTGTAACCGTATTCATATCCGATAATATCTGTTTCCATATCCGTATCCGGAGTATCCGAATCTAAATCCGAAAAAATATGATATCATCGATATCCATCCATATCCGATCTATTTTTATCCCTACTCATCAGAACATCAGATTTTGACTCTGATCCCAGAAGAGCGTGGTGGATAACATGCTTGGAACACTTACTTCACCCTGCATGCTTCCTGCCCAAATTATTTGGTCAGAAGAACAAGACTCGAAAGATGACGACAGAGGTGGGATAGAGTGGCACCACCTTGCCTGAACTGTTGCTGAATGCAAACATCAACTCGATCAAACGATCAATGTCATTTGTTGGGACTCATGAGTACGTGGCACTAGAAATAATCAGAGGCAATAGCCGCTCGTAGTAAAAAACCAGATCGAACTAGTCAGACCATTGCTTTACTGGTCTAACCATCGGTTTATCGATCTGACCATTGACAGTTCAAGTATCGATAGAGTCTCTATTGATACTTAAGAGGTGTCTGTCGACCTTTTGGCCTCTGTCAATAGTTTAACAGTTGATAGAAGGCTTTGTCGATAGTTGAATGGTCGATACAGGCCTCGGTCACCGCGTGCCGCACCCTGACACCCCTACGCCCATGCTCGCACTATGCCCATGCTCTCGTGCCCGTGCCTGTGCCGCTGCCGCTCCATGACCCCGCCATGCCACGCATGCGCCGCCCGCCTACCACCTCGTGCCATGCGCGCCTGCCAGCCCACCCGCGTGCCATGCACGCACCTTTCGCCTGCAGGCTCACGCCGCATGTGCACGCCCATCGCCCGTCACACTGTACCCGCTCGCCCGCCCACGCGCATGGCGTCTCGCCTCTCACGCCAGCCTACCGCCTCACATCACGTGCGCGCATCCACCTGCAAGGGCCGCTCCTGCGCTGTGCCACGATGCCTCCCTAGGCGCTCATGCCCGTGCCTTGCCGCCTCGCAAGCCACGCTCGCTCGCCACACGTCCGCACCCTACCACCTCGCTAGGCACACTACGCCTCACTGCCCGTGTCTAGAAGCTCGCGCTCCGCCCATGCCTTGCAGACCACACAGCCCGCCAGTTCCCATGTGTAATTACTATCGACAGAAGCCAAAAGGTCGATAGATGCTTCTATCGACACTTGAGGCCATTGATAGAATTCTATCGACAAAGCCTCTGTCGACCTCTCAAGTGTTGACAGAGATCTAGTTTTACGATTTTTTGATTTCACATAGTAGAATTGAAATTTAAGCAAGACGCCATTGGGCGAGGCTATTGGAGAACGGGGTAGGCTACGCTAGCATAAAATAAAACTTTTCTACCCCGTTCAACCCAGAAACCATGCGAGTAATGGGATTATAGATCACTACCTCTAGTCGCGAGACGCGCTAGGGCAGCAGAAGAAGAGTCGGGGAAGCGCGTCCTCGATCAACTACGCCCATCTTCGTCCAATCGATGACGGCGAAGATGATGCAGCCTTACGATCCTCACGTCGAGATGATCAGCACCGCAATTACAGCGGCGCCTCTACGGTATCCACACGTACAGGGACGGGATCACCTCACGCCGGTATGCTAGTACCACTCACGAGGTTAGGGGAGATGCGGCTACAGTAGGTGCAGCCTGGAGAGAGGTGGTGGCTAGGGTTAGGGTGAAGCAGCAACAACTTATTTTCCCTAGCCTCTGCTCTCCTTATATAGAGCCCTCTGATGGGCCTTTAATCAACATTAAAGCCCACCAGATCTAATATGCACATTCGGCTCGAAAGTTTCGGCCAAGACCCAAAACTTCTGAAAATAACATTCTGTATAGAATTTATTTCGGCCCGAAGTTCTGGCCAAAGCCCGGAACTTCCGGTTCGTCCAGAATTCGCTTCTAGAGCAGGCTCAGAAGTTTTGGTCACTTTCAGTTCTTCTAGAAACTAAAACTAGGGCTGGTTCAGAACTTCCGGTCGAACCGGAACTTCCGGTTACACCAGAACCCGGAACTTTTTGCCTCAGGCGAGAACTTCTGGTTCCCCTAGAATTCTCTTGGACATATTTCCATTAATCTTCCACTTACACAAGAGCCAATTCTTACAAGCTTTAAATCCCATCCCCTTAAGCGTGTGACCCGATAGGTTCATATGTAAACGGTCACTACCCGAAAACCTTTTTCGGATCGCTAGTCAATAGCGGTGCCTTGCAGTACATACTGACCCCCGAATGCATACAAAAGAACATATCAACTAAACCTTGATATACTCACGCACCAATCCCTTTACCACACGACATCAGTCAAGCTCAAGGCGTGATTCATGCCACCCTTGTGATAGCTCGACACTTTATTCGATCAAGTAGTGGATTAATCATGATTAACTCTTTAATCATAGTGGCATGGCCATGCACTTTGCCAATCCAACTATCTCGAGGGTTCTAGAAACCTTTCCTGGAATCCTGCATATTGAACTGTTTCAATACCTTGTCAATGTACGTGTTTAGGCTTAATCCAATTAGCCTTCTCGATCTATCTCTATAGATCTTTATGCCCAATATGTATGCTGCCTCTCCAAGATCTTTCATTGAGAAACTTTTTCGCAACGAAGATTTAACAGCATCAAGCATTGGAATATCATTTCCGATCAACAATATGTCATCTACATATAAGACCAAAAATACAAGTGCGCTCCCACTAGCCCTTTTATAAACACACGGCTCTTCTTCATTCTTGATGAAACCAAACCCTTTGATCACTTCATCAAAACAAAGATTCTAACTCCGAGAAGCTTGCTTTAGCCCATAAATGGACTTTTGAAGCTTGCAAATTTTCCCAGTATTTTTCAGATCGACAAAACCTTCAGTCCGTGTCATGTACACATCCTCGCTTAGGTTTCCATTAAGGAAAGCCGTTTTGACATCTATTTGCCATATCTCATAGTCATAATATGCGGCAATTGCTAGGATGAGCCGGATAGACTTTAGCATTACGACGGGCGAAAATGTTTCATCATAATCAACACCTTGAATTTGCCTGAAACATTTCACCACCAATCGTGCCTTATAGATGTGAACATTTCCATCAACGTCTATCTTTTTCTTCAAAATTCTTTTACACTCGATAGTTTTAACACCATTAGGTGGATCGACCAAGTTTCAAATTTATCAAATGTAACACCCGGAACTTCCGAAAATAACATTCTGTATCGAATTTATTTTGGCCCAGAAGTTCTGGCCGAAGCCCGAAACTTTCGGTTCATCTAGAATTCGCCTCTAGAGCAGGCCCGAAACTTTCGGTCCAACCAAAACTTCTGGTTCTTCTAGAAACCAAAACTAGGGCTGGTCCAGAACTTTCGGTTGAACCAGAACTTCTAGTTACACCAGAACCCAGAACTTTCGGCCTCAGGCCAGAAGTTCCAGTTTCCCCAGAATTCTCTTGGGCATATTTCCATCAGAGGCGACCATGCTAGACTTATATGTTCTGTATTAAAATCCTAAAATATTTCGACAGATTTGATTTTTTTGAAATCCTAATTTTTATCCTTAGAAATCCCCAAGTTATAAAATTTTGATTTCACACTAATCAAAATTAATCTTGATTTTGTAGAGATTAATCTTCGTTAATTAGCTAGCTAACATGCGGAGAAATACTTTTTTGCAGGATTATTTGCATGCTTGATTTGTAGCTAGAATTAACAGTTCTTACCGACCTCGGCTAGATTTGCAGGATTAACATGCGGAGAAATACACCTGTCACGCCTTGTCTACCACCGACCTCAGCCGCCCGCCCGCCC
>KE373102.1:0-15879 GCA_000418225.1 Zizania latifolia
TGTAGAGACATGAGGTTGAGGCAATTGGCCATGCTCTCAATGGAGAGGGGCTCTACATTATAGGGCAGCTGCTGCTGCTATATATGGCAGTATACAAATACATGGATAGGAAATAAATCACAATCTCTAAACATGGCAGGTCTGATCCTAATTGACCGCCCTGCCTAAATATGCAAGATACAATCTCCTATTGCCTAATAGTAATGTGATGGCAAAATAAAAATATCGTTGACATTGAAGACTTTGAGGGCATGTTTACACAATATACCTATAAGATATGAAATGGCATATTTCATCAATTTGTATTATAACTATATTATTGCAAATTAAAATATGTATACATACCTACAGATTCGTACTTTCGGCAAGCACATGTAATGCAAATATCTAATTTGTTGAATATAACATTTGCTCCATAATCAGAGTTCATATGCGTGACCATATATGTCAAAACTGCCCCATCCTCTTGTAACAATTTACATGAGAATGAAAATTGTTCTTTAAATTCTTCCTCAAACTCTTTATACATCCTTCTTGTGTATAATTCAGCTGCGGTCTTCAACAAAGGAAAACCTAGGATATAAGTCATTGGGCTCTTTCGACGAGATTGAAAATCTTCATCCAACTCATTGTTACGAAGACTACCAGACACCTTGTCACATTCTACAAGTAGTTCAGAAAGACCAAGTTTCCTACGAAATCTTTTCTTAAATACATTATTCATGCCTTCACTCCTTTGAGTGGAGTTCATATCAGCTGTAAATGAGTCACGGTACACAGAAGCCCACTTTCTCCTCAAATTATATAGGTTTAGCATCCATTCATTGTCCTCAAGGTTGTACTCACGCAATAATTCATCCTACTTTTTGTTGAAGTAAAACTCTGATCTATCTTCATACACACATTTCTTAAAATCAGGAAGAAACCTCTCAGAATGCTTATGAATCACATGTCCAAGATGTTTAGCAGCATTTAGATAAATGTGCCACAAACAAAGACGATGGCTTGTTTTTCGGAATACATAAGCAATTGCTCCTGCCATGGCCGCGTCTTGATCAATGAAAATTGTGCTAGGTTGCTTGCCTGACATTGCTGTTAGAAAGGTTTCAAAAAGCCAAACAAAAGATTCAATGGTCTCATTAAATAATAGTGCAGCCCCAAAAATAATTGTCTGCTTACGATGGTTGGTTCCAAGGAGAGGAGCAAAAGGCATTTTAAACTTATTAGTCTGAAATGTAGTGTCAAAAGACACGGCATCACCGAAACAAGCATAATCCATGATAGATTGACCATCTGCCCAAAAAAAATTCGCCATCCTACCGTCTAACGGATCTATCTAAATGGCATAAAAGAAAGCTGGATCTTCTATTTGCTTATTTTTTTAAGTATTCCAACAGTGTCTGGGCGTCATTCGATTCTAAGTACTTCTTGCGCAACCGATCTATCTCATTGTTGCAATCGATCTTTGAGAATGGCACTTTATCAATTCCTCCATAAAATTGCACCATAAACTCGAAAACCTGGGCTGGCTTCATTCCACTCTCCCTCATCTGGCTAATGAGCTTCTTATCTGCTTCTTGAACACTATGTTGAGACCTCAGATTCTGCCTTTTATTTGGACTAGCAAGGTAATGATTGTGATCAAGAATAACCTTGTGCACTCTCCAAACCCCCTCCCTGCTAACATTAAACTGAACACGAGCATTGCAACTCGTCCTTGTAGTGTCCTTTGTTGACCCATGTGCTCTATTATCTTGACAACTGCAAACTATATGTCTGTGATAGATAGTGCCATCTCCTCGACGTTTTATGTCGCTCTTTCTTATACTAAATCCAACACTGTCTGCATAGGTATTGTACATATTATAAGCTTCCTTCTCTGATTCAAAAGACATACCAACTTCTAGAACAATCAAAGTTTGCACAACTTTATCAATCACCTGCAATGCAATGAGTCGATAATTATAATCATGTAAACACTTAGTTCACAATATGATAATTTTTGTTCGAGTAATATTAGGTCAACATCTTGTACCTCATATGCATTTTGTGACATGACTTCAGGTTGAATAGTTCCAGCAATTGCGGACGTCGACTCGATTAGTGTGGATGACACCACGGGCATGAAAATCGTATGCACGGTCTCCTGTGCGAACACATGAAAATCGGTTACAGCCAAACAATAAAAAACAAGTACCACAAAACAAACTTCCACCCGCAACCATACCTACATTGCATCATGACCGACGTTTGTGTTTTCAAAAGTAATCGTGTGAGGATCCTCTTCGGCAGCATGAACAACGCTAGGTAGCATCGTGAAGGAATTCTCCAAGAGATCAACCAAAGCAAACAGCCGACCAAGATAAATTACGGTCAGATCGAAGCGTGATTGCGAGATCCACTTCTTAAGTGGCAACAAGTAGAACACTGCAGATCGGTGGAGCAGGGGCGGAGTGGGAAGATACAAAGATCAAACCACGCTGAAGCCACCCTCGCTGACGACGGCCGACGTGAACCCCGCGTCTTGCTGCCGCCCCTGATCGGCGGTGCCGTCGTCGAAGCGTCCTCGGGCAGAAGCGGTGCGACGCGGTTCGTTTGCATGTGTTAACTGAACGAAGGAAGGAAACGGGTGATGCGGCGCTGCTCGTTTGGGAAGCTGCAATCAAATCTAGCCGATGGAGCCAAGCCGCACGACTGCCAAGCGAAGCTGCGTGCAAAAAGTGAAAAAATCAAAGCTACAGCGCGTACCGTCGGATTCTACAAAACGGCCATCCATCGTCGGTCATGATGCAATGCAGGTATGGTTGCGGCCAGTGCGGGGAGGTGCACCTCATGGGAGCTCGACGACGGCAGGGCTTGTGCTAGGACTTGAGGTGGCGTGCAGGGTGGGGAATTTGAGCGGAGGGGGCGAGGACGCTGAGCCATGTGAGGGAGCCGAGCCATCCAAGCCGACGAGCGCTGTGAGCCGAGGGTGAGAGAGCTGCAGGACGCGTTGGCCACACACCATCAGATGTCATGAGTGAACACGTGGCGGCCATCCATCGTCGGGCTGCAGGGACAGCGCCCTGCAGCCTGACTGTATAGAATTTTTTTCCACTATTTAGCTTCCTAAATTTAAATTTAGGTAATTTAGACAAAAATTAACCTCCAACATTAAACTTAAATGGATCCCTTTCCTAATTTATTTCCTAGATCACCTCTAATTACTCTCAAAAATAGGATTAGTTTGCCGGTACCCATTTTTGCTGGCATGCTCACTTTGTGCTGGCACGACGGAGAAACAACTATAGAGAAGATTTAAAAATAGGGATTGAGAATAAAGGAAAACTGATGTGTTATTTATTTTTAGTGATCAATAGAATTTAAGATAATTCCTATATAAGATTTAGCGAACAAAAAATAACAATTCTTTTAGAGATATTCTAAGGATAAGTTTGGTTCGAAGATGATGTCAGATAAGGTAGAACATCTATGGATTTAGGATTGAGCAAAATGTAGGTATTTGGTTCGGTGAATTGAGCCATTTTTATTGGATGGACAAAGACGGGGGTATAGTGTTATAGTGTTAATTATTAAAAAATATATTGATTATTATTAATCTTATTTCAATTGACACTAACCAACAATAATTATCTCTAATCAACGTCAATCCTACAAATAACTAATTATCAATAAACTACAAATCACTAATTATCAATAAAATAGATAAATTATCAATAATCAGTCACTATAATTAAGGTTAGCGAAGATGGACAGTGTCATCTCGCTAGTTTTACAGGATGGCTTTACCTAATACCTAGCATCTTTATGAAATATTTTTTCCATGTTCATCTCATCCACCCTCCTCACGAACCAAACGCGTTCAAAACTTAAATGAACATCTTCCATCCATACATATCCATCCACCCAACCCAACTTGAGTGTAAGAGGGTGTATGAATCACCTAGGCCGGCAATTCCGATGACGGAGGACGCCGGCGGCTTAGAAGTGAGAAAGACGAGATGATACTGCTGAGCCTGCCCCGGCGCGAAGAAGTGTTGGAGCGTCCAATTCAGCGCGTAGTAGCTGTGCTCGCTGTCGTCGATCCCCACCACCATGGTTGGCTTCCTCCCTCCTCCGACGATCTCCACCGCCATGTCTTGTGCCAGCAGCTTCAACCAGCAACAACACTGGCATTGCAGGCCCCGTCAGAGTGAGAAGAAGGCCAAAACATTGGGACCGCGAGCGGCTGGGAGGAGGCCACGGAGCGCGAGAAGCGCGCGCGGCCTCTGCGTTGTCCGGCCATTCGAAAGGTTTCTCTCGTTCTTGGAATTGTCCAAAGTTTTCTCCGCGCCGGTCAATTCGTTGTCAAATCAAATTATTGGAGGTAAGTTACTTTGACCAGCATCAACGGTGATGCAGACAGCAAAAACCATCAACAGTGATGAAGACAACAAACACCGTCAAAACCATATGCGGTGAAGATAAATAGAGACCAAATAGAGTGGCCCGAGTAGTTAAGGTCCATTCTTGTGTATAAGCCCATTGGATAGAGGCCTAAGGGCTCAAAATGTTCTAAAAATACTGGTATTACCCTACAACTACCTACTACTTCAATCCCATAATATTAAAATCCTATAATATTAAAACCAATATCGAATTTAACATTTAATAGTACAACGAATCTAGACAGTATCACTGTTTAGATTCATTGTGCTATTAAATATCAAATCTAGTTTAGATTATAATATTATAGAATGGGGGGAGTATTTAACAACGGTATCAACCTAAAATTATAGGTTCATTAAAGGTTTAGAGCTTGTATAAATATGCCCTAAAGGCACGTTAATGGAGGATATTTGGAGAAATTCACCCATAATTATAGCACTCATTAATACTCACTGTTGCAAAACACAACACAAATCAAATACTGTATTTTGCTGTGGCAAAGACCAAAGTTTTTTCACTCACAAAATCACAATTCTATGATGGAGAAAACTTGCAATATCTTGATGATGTGTGTGTGTGCTACATGGCATTCGTTTCCAAACACATTATTGTTTTGGGGTATCAAACAGCAACTATCTCCATTGATCTTAAACCACATCGTTTTAAGACATCAGATACAGCAATTGTTTACCTTCTCAATCCAGGATCCAGAGGAAGAAGAATAGTACATGATAAGTGCATAGATGCACAGGCTGGCAAGATATGTCAACACAATGACCGATTTATTCACACACATACAGATTCACGATTTGGTGGCAGATATACATGCAGGATACTGATCAGTCCAGGCTGGGGCCATTGCTGAGTGCTGACGGCCTCAGTGCTTGGGCTTGGGCTTCTTTACTATCATCACGGTGCAGTGGGCGTGATGGGAGCAGTAATCGCTCACGCTTCCGAGAACAGCTCTGCAAGGGAAGATCAGGCATGTCAGTAACACAGAAGTGAGGTGAAGATAGAAAGAATATCAAGTGGGGAATGACAAAGATGTTTGGGTAGTAATGTCAGCAATCAGATAGTAATGTTGAGCAAGTTGTTTTTTATTACTTTCAGTCATGAAAGATTTTCAGATCAAACTACATTGCAGGAGGCAGGTTTGGTCATTTGTAGGTTGACACAATCACACAACAATAAATTTTAATGACTGATCTCAAAAGCAAAAAAAGTCTAGTCCAGATCGCTACTCATAATAAACCATGTTAACCTTTGTAGGTGTAAATCATGAAAAGCAAGGTGAATCACAGCCACAATGACGAACGAACTTCATGATAAAAGATGGCCAGAAAACGTGTGTAGTGAGCCCCAGAAGAAAATTGTACTCTGTTCGAATAACAATTAAGCTAGTAGAAAATAACACAAGAGCATCAGTTTAGAAATCCAAATGGAAATTCATCGATTCAGAACCTGACACTACTGCTTATTTCAAATTTTCATACCAGCCTCCCCCACGTGCTACACTATCAAATGCCTAATCAGAAACTATGGATATCAAAGTAACTGATAAAAAGACACCAACTTGTTGATTGCTCTACTTTTTTCAGGGTGGAGGAATCGAAAAAAGGATCTTGCTTTCAGTCACAACTCAAAGGTACCAATTATCAGATGGAAAAGAAAAATTGGTAGGAAATGACTAGACCTTTTAATTGCTCCATAGCCATGGCTGCCGACAACCAACATCTCTGCATGATGCCTCTCAACCGCCTCGCAAAGAACATTCCTTGCATCCCCTTCCACCACTTCAAACACAGCATCGCTCACCTGCAGCAAACTCTTCATGCATCATGATCTAATCATCAAAATGCATACCACTCATAACCATGATAATATACCCTTTCAAAAAAAACCATGACAATACACAGTAATAAAAGAAACAGAACACATAGCAATGGATGAATGAGGCAATACACAGTTTGATTCCAATTTCCAACAGTTGACACGTCCCCTGTTCTTCGAGCTCAAACTGATCTCAATTAGCTAGCATTTTTAGGGCTTCCTTGATTTAGAAAAAGTGTGATTCATGTCGCATTGAAGGAAGAATCAGACATCATACTTGTAAGCTTTTATGTTCTTTTGAATTTTGAGCATGTAACTAGGTAGGTAGCAAGATTAACTTTCTCGTAATCACTAATAATCGGAAGATTTGACAATTTTTCACTCAAAAATTTTGCGTGTTTAATTATTTGTTATTCGTGGAGTCTATTACTAATCGAAGCCACTTTTTTTAGCGTTAAAACTTTTTTAGCGTCAGATCATCAAATATTCCAATAACCATTGCAGGAAATGCGAAAATCACAACAGGGAATCCCAAAAAGAAACACGATTGGGGAGTATCATTAGCTAGCACCTCAAATCATCAAGAACACAAATACATGTCATTGGCCTACAAGAGTGATGAGTGATGAGTGATTCGGTTCGGTTTAGGCTCACCTGCGCGCAGAGTTCCCTGGCCTTGTCGATGACGCGCATGGAGCTCTTCTTCAGGTCCGCCTCCACGAACGGCAGCACATCCGCCGCGCCTGATTCAGTTCCACCCCCAGGGATTCAGTCAGTCAGCCAGTCCCCGCAAGAAAAAAAAAAAGCCCAATCCTACTCAGATCCAACACCGACTCGACAAAAAGATCCGATCTTTTCTATCGGTGAGTTACCGCGCGTGATACCTGGGCCGGCGAGGCCGACGGCGGAGGCGGCAGTGGGCTTGGCGTTGACGACGGCGAGGCGGTACTGCTGCTGCTGGCCGTCGGCAGAGAAGAAGTGGCGCAGAGTCCACTGCAGCGCGTAGTAGCTGTGCTCGCTCTCGTCCAACGCCACCACCATCGTCATCCTCCCCGCCTCCCCCGCCGCCGCCGCAGTTCCAGCTTCCTCCGCCATGTCGTCCTCCGGAGTCCGGTCCTCTCGGCTCTCGCGACAAGTGTGTATATCCTTCGCGAAGCGTCTAATCTTCCTCCTCCTGATCCTTTCCTTCCTAACAGGATTCTTACTGCCAACTGACAAGTGGGCCCGTCCCGACGCGAGTGCGCGGTGGGCCCACCGGCGCCTCCAATAATTGTGGTGCCAGGTCTACTCATGCCACGTCAGCCGTGCATATCGCTGTTTGGTCCATTGCATCTTAGCTATGGATGTGAACAGATATGGATGCTTGCTTGGGTTGAGATTTCTATTAAAAACAGGTCAATCGTATTGAAAAAAGATTATAACTCTATGATTAAGATTAATATATATATATATATAACATGTCAACACAGAAAAAACTTTCCATTTTAAAAGGAAAATTTTAAAATATATCAAAATAATAAGAAAAAATTGGTTCATCTGGGAGCTTCAATTTTTGAAAGTAGTGTAGCAGACCCTCTAAACAGGCTCTAAGTCATGTTTGCGGAAGCTTAAACTCCGATAAGTAACTCATAAATATTTGGTTGACGATAATTTAAAGAATATATTGTTTTCTATCTTATGTATATTAGTTTATTTCTAGATTTCGTATTTCATGAGTTTTACCGTCTAGAGAAAATGTGGACTTTTGTGAGACCTAGAGATTTTAAAAATAACTACGGTTGCTAGAAGCTCTACTAAAACCTAAATTACATGAACTCTTCCCCTCCTAAAGAACGGAATACATTTTTTGTCCCAAACATGTTCGTAGGAAAACAATGCAACGAAAACTAAAACTCCAAAATTCGTACAACAAGCCTTTGATCCAAACAGTAACCATGCATGATTTAAAAGGTTAATCAGACGATCTGATTCATGATCCGATCATCAACTCCACTCCCTCTTGGTTAAAACTTTTTGAACCGTTTCATTTCAAAAATACTGCAAATGCATTAGTATATCCTTTCTCGTAAAGTCATCTCCCTAGGGGAAATTTTTCAGAACAACACAAATTAATTTCCCTTGTTTTTAGTCGATCCATGTGACATTTCCCTCTCATTTTGATCAAAATTTGTCCGCTCTCTTTGCCGTTACGTTTTATTTGAAAAAAAAAAAAAC
Organism: Zizania latifolia; assembly: GCA_000418225.1. Classification (NCBI taxonomy): domain Eukaryota; kingdom Viridiplantae; phylum Streptophyta; class Magnoliopsida; order Poales; family Poaceae; genus Zizania; species Zizania latifolia. The sequence goes on from KE373102.1 coordinate 8,473, forward strand.
TTGTGGCATTCGGCATGGCAATAGGGATTGATATGAACAGGAGGCTACACATCACGATACGACACAAAGGAATTTGTTGCCCTGATGAGATCACTTGATCGCAACCACATCGATCCGATCAGTGTGGGTCATATGCTCGTCAAGATCTCATATCACGTGCAATTCTTTGGAGACATCACAACCAACTTCAAGGCTCTGTTTTGGAGGGCAGGTTTCACCTTCACGGTACTGCTCGGTTACCGTGGTAACCAGTTGTGTCGGCTAGATCGGTTTCGGTAAACCTGTCCTTTCGGTTAGAAATTCAAGTTTGAATTTTGTATTTTTAAAAATTTAAACAAATTGCTAATAAATACTAGGTGTTTATGATGATTTTCGGTGATTTTTTTAAAAAAAATATTTAAAATTAGAATCATTTTTAGCACAACAATATTAGTAAAAAAAGAAAAAAAAATACTATAATCCAAAAACCAAATCATAATACGAACAAATTATATATCATAGATAATCAGCAGGGGTGGAATTGAGTCTAGGCACGTTAAGCCTCAGCCTCACCGTTTGCAAATTTTTGTAATGGACTATATTTTAAAATATAGATAGATTTTAAAGATCAGATTGAACATTCCATCCGCAGGCCAGAGGCCCACTAGCTAGCATGGTCTTTGTCTTTGGATAGAGTAGTAGATGAGAGATCCCCGTAATGGCTGGCTAAGAAATGTCATTTCTTTTGAAGAATAAATGGAGAGGGTGTAAAACTAAGGCTTCAGAATATCGTTGTTAGATTGTCATTGCCAGATTTTTTTTCACAAAAATGACATTAATAAATTTATGACGCGCTACCATTTAATTCAACTAAAAAATAACAAATGTCATACCGAATTGTTTATGGCTGTATCATAAATATTCTTTATATTCCTATATTTCTTCTAATTTTTTCTCATTTTTTAAAAAAATCTCAAATTTTCTATGTTTTTTTTGCATTTTTAAAACCATTTGATTATCACGACTACCTAGCCGTCTCCTCCAAACCGACGTCGGTAACTAGTGGTTACCAAGCGATAACCAAGACAAACCACTCGGTAACCATTCGGTTCGAATTTTTGAATCTGTAATTTAGAGTTTGAATTTTGACTAATTTATCGTTGTTATCGGCTGTCCACTCATGGTTGGTAATTGGATCTACATTGTTAGGTGAGCCCTGATGGAGGGCTTGTGCTCCACAAAAATACAAGTTCTTTGCATGACTATCAATGCATCCAAAAATCCAAAATAGGTTTTGCACATCGGACATAAAAATATCAATTTTTTAGAAAAGGATATGTTTTAGATAGGTGTGAAGCTAGCAAAAAGTATAGAGATATACCAAATCAGTTAGAATATATTGTTTTTTAAGACTACGGGGGCACCCCTCCCATCAACGTAGCTCCATCTCTGGTTTTAGGGTGTTCTAAGAGGTGGAGCTTCCTTTTATTTGGTCTTACGATCGAACAAGCTAGCTAGAATATTCAGCCAGGGTTTGGATTTGGAGTGCGACAGGTTGAAAATGGAATTCCGGTTGGAACTTTCGCCAGTTGCGTTTGGAATAGACAAACTGAGGATAAGTTTTGCGGAATTTGGGAATTAGATTGAGATGGATTCGTTTGTCACTTAAAAGTCAAAAGCAATAATGATAAGACCCAAAATTTCACAATTATATTTTTATTAAAATAATTTTATTACATCTCGAGAAACATGAAAGTACATAACCACTTTTCATGTAATACATATAATATGCTTTATTTCAGAAAAAAAGACAAGGACATAGGAATACACAATGTTGCTCATGGTGTCCTTTATAATCATTTCCAACTGCAGGGTGATGCAAAGACAAAATATGCTAATACTCCTGTATTAAAATATAATTCCTCTATTTCAGAATACAAGTTATTCTGATTTTAAATCTAAATCAATTAATCTATATATAGATTTATTGATCTATAAAAAAATTTAGATAAAACTAAAATAACTTGTATTCTGAAAAACGAAAACGGAGGAAGTAGATTTAAGAGATTGATTGTACTCACGCGTTTGGCCGTCGCCGTCGTGTGTCCGGATAGATGCAGTGCACGGGGAGGTCCGTCGGAGCAGCGCGCCGGCCGACGACGTGCCGATGCAGACGTCGGAGAGCAGCGCGCGTTCTTCGGAGGGGGCGAGCTCTCGTCCTGCACCAACACCAAGAAACGATGTTTTATTTCGAGCTGTTCGGTTGGAGGCTTCTACCTTCATCAATGGCGGACGCGCACGAACGTCGTGGGTGGAGAAGATGACGGGCTAGCTGGAGCAGCCGGACGTCGAAGGCGGGGACGACGACGTTGGCGAGCATGTCGCGCACCGTCGTCTCGCCGACCGAGCAGCCAGCGCCGTCACCCTCTCACCGACGTGGCGACGTCACCGGACCCAGTTAAATTCTACACGTGAGTTAATTAAGCAAGAAGGAATAAAATGGACTCAACTCATTCGCTTGGAGAGAAATGCCGAAACTTGGCTGACCTCTGTATAAAAAAACAAAAAAACTTGACTAACCGGGCTACACTTGTCAAAAAAAAGCAAAATAACAATCAACACAATCGTAGATATAGCATGGCAGCTGCACTGAACAATGTCAATCGACTAAAAGAGATTACAGCGACTATTGATTGAAATGGTATAGCAGTGACTAAGAGAAGAACACATCGAAATAGCAACATAAATTGAAGGAGGAAAAATGGAATAGGGTTACTAGAGGAGAGGCCGGTGGCTGGAGTTGTATGACTTGTGCAATGCCATCTCGACGGCGACGGCTGTCCACAGAGGTGGTCCACCAACGTAAACAATGCAAGGGAGTTAAAGATGATGACAGAAAGGGTCGAGGTAGCTATGAGATCTAGCTCGATAGTCCATTGTGGATTAATTAAGTCTACCCCATACGAGTACGTTCATAGTCAATAGTGGATTTTTTTTAAATAATATATTTTTTTTCAAAATTTCAAATCTGGTATGCGGATTTTAAAATTTACAAAAATGACCTTCTGTCGGTAATTGATATACCGATCTAGGCCGATCAGCCCTAGATCGGCTAAATCAGGCGACGACGGACTTCTATCGGTGGTTCAAATGCTGATCTAGGTCTAGATGGACAGATGGTCTGTCGATCTAGACCGAATCGGTCTAGATCGGCACATGGAATACCGACAAAAGCCTGGCTCCAGCTGATGTAGGTCGATCGGCCTAGATCGGCAGACCAAATACCGACAAAAGGCTATTTTTGCAAATTCTGAAATCCGCGTACCAGATTTAAAATTTTGAATAAAAAATATATTATTTTTTTTAAAAAAAATCGTCAATAGTGCACATTGTTTATTGAGCAAGAGTCTGGGCCAGTATGGATGTGTAGTAGCTTGTAATTTGGAAGCCTGGCAGTGCTAGAATTTTTAGAAATTCATCAGAGGGGCCAAGAGCCCAAGAGCATGCAGCTCAGCCAGGGGAACCGCATTGCCAGTGTCGCCCTCACGTCGCCACCTACCGCTGTGGAGCCGCCTCATCCTCCAGTCGCGTTGTAACTTGCAGCCGCCGCAGATGTTCAGATCAGCCATGTCCTATATTGACTTGTATCTACATTTTTATTAAATTGGCAGCAGTTGCCTGCACGAGTAGTGCATTTCCTGTGTGTCGACAAGTAACGAGACTACTTGTGAGGAGATTATATATATCGGCTTGTTGCCTGCATTGCAGATTGCAAGAGACCTCAACTGATCGTCTGGGGAAGACGAAGTGGCAATGGCTCACCATGTCGATGACGACTCCGAGTGGGAGGAAGTACAGATGATAAACGGCTATGCCCTGTTCATGGGATACCTATCCATGGCCGTCAGGGGGATGGGATTCTCGGTGGTTTTATGGACTACCGTTATCCTCTTTGGTGGCTTCGTCTCCATGCTCGAAAAAAAGGATTTCTGGAGCCTCACCATTATCACCCTACTGCTGGGTTAGTTTATCTTTAATTCACTCCTCAAGTCTATGGGAAAGATTATAGTCCCCTTCTAGAGACATCTTGCTAGGGGTGGACACCAAATAACCGAAAACCGAACCGAAAAACAGCCAATTTCGGTTTTTCAAAAAAAAATATTCAATTTTTATTTTATGAAAGTTCGGTGTTCGGTTTTTACTCTTAAAAACTGACCAAACCACAGTACCAAACTTCGGCGCAACCCAACCCATCGTGCCAGTCAGACACTCGATGTTGGGTTGTTATCTGATGAATGCTGAGTATAGGGATGGCAACGGGTCTACCCCGTTGGGTTTTGCCACCTCATCCCCGTCCCCGCCCCCACACGGATACAGAAAACCCATTAGGTCCCCAACAGAGCAGTCACCGACGGGGACGAGCTCTTGCGCGTCAAGGCACGCTGCCAGGAAGAGGGTCGGGAGCGCACCGAGGCCCCGAAGCTCGGAGTCACCCGTCGAGCCCCCAATGCGACAGTCGCCCGTTGTAGGAGATGCCTGGCGCTGCTCGGCCATTGACCGCCTCGGATCCTCGGTTCTCCGCCCTCAGCCGCAGCGCCGTTGCCGCCTGACGCGCCGCCAACTTGGGCTGCCACCGCTCGCCTGGCACCATCGTGCTATGCGTCTATGCGTGCAGATGGAGATGAGGACGGGAGTGGGGAGATGGCCTGTGCGCCGGTCATGTGTGCGTGCTGCGGGAGTGTGAGACGAGAGTGGGGAGATTGGGAGTGCGGCGTCCAAGAGTGGGGAGACGGGGAGTGCGGCGTGCGGGAGCGGGGGAAGGCAGCTAGGGTTAGCACTTAGCAATGCTGGGCTGGGCCTGTGCAAGGACTGGATCACTAGGCCTATGCGCCTGAGCTGTGGCGGGGAACTATAACCCATGGGGAAACGGGGACGGGGGCCTGGGGAACATCCATGGCCCTGATAACCCGATAGGAAATACTTTTAGCCCGATTTCATCCCGATGAGTACTAAATTTATTCTATTTTGAGTCTCTAATAGAGTTTTTCCCTACTGAGTATCGTGTTTCAGGTCCTCGTTGCCATCCCTAGCTGAGTAGTGCTGAACCCCCAATAGCCCAAGAGTCCAAGACCCAAGTCGCTAGTCCTAAGACCGTAGCCTAGGAACACCGCCATCGCTGGCCCGCCAACTCGTCTGGCTGCCACGCCGGACGGCCACGCCCATGTGGGTTTTACACTAGAGAATGGAGATATTGACAAGTTTCATCCCGATGAGTGCCTTGAAATCATTGATAAGTTTGGTAAAGTTTGGTAAACCAAAAAACAAAAAACGAACCTAGGTTATTCAGTATTTTAGTTTCGATTTTACTAAATTATGCAAGGTGTTCGGTTTCTAATTTTCAAAAAGTGAACTTTCTACAAACAAAAAACTGACTGTCCACCCATCTTCTAGATCTGAAAAAACTATAAGATGTTTAGAAGGTGAAATTTATTATCTAAATAAGTCAAAAGTCTAGCCCTAGCCTTGTTATATTAGAAAATTTGATGCTTTGCTACAAAGTTGAGTGGCATGTCTCCAAATATCATAAAGTTCATTACACTTGCTAGTTTGTTACAAAATTTATAGGCTTCTTTGTTGTTTTGCCATTATATATTTTCCCTTGTTTGAAATTCCTCTTTTATCTTTGTCCACACACCATCCCTAGCACAACACCTCCCCAGTGTGGCTCCTCTTTCCCCAACACCTCGTTGATGATGAAAGGAGCACCTTCTCGTCGTACTCAAGGCCGAGCAAGGTGAAAATTTCTAAGAGGCATTCGACGTCGGGGCACACAAGGACACCAAGCGTGAGGCTGACCATTTGTAGGTTTTTGGTGGCGAAGGTGAAGGATAAGCTATGCAGGCGAGTGTGGATGTTGAAAATGAAGAACTTCTAGAGCTAGAGGTTGAGTAAGTGGGTGCCCTCTAAGGAGATCTTCGAGAGCAGCCAAGGTGCCCCTTCCATCGGCAATGAGGTTCTAAGGAGGGAGGAGCCACGCAGCCTTGTCACCGCCGTGCAGAGATCAATATGTGGAAAATACAAAATGACAGAATAACAAATAAACCTAACTTTGTGGCAAAATAACAAGTACAACTAATTTTGTGGTATTTAAAGACATGCCTCTCAGTAATTTCCTAATTATATATGTTGCTCTACTATTCCACAGGGTGTTCGATGTTTTCCTAAACGAAAAGTTGCGCTACTTTCAGAAATCCTTCTTTGGCCTTGTGGGTACGATAACAGCCATGTTGTTCAAGGCTAAGAACGGCTCTAACTATAGCTTGTTCGAGCTACGGTTACTGCTGGCGTATGTGATGCTTGTTCTCCAGCTGCTGGTGTTTGCCGTGATACTGTGCCCTCTGGCGGCGCTCTACCTGTTCGGGCTGCTCATCACCACCGGCCTCTCGCTGTGGCGCCTCATACAACATGACTACGGTAAGGAGGACAGCAAGGTGGCTGATACAACCAAAAACCTGCCGCCGACGCTCAACGTGCTATATTCGCTGGCGCTCATCCAGGGCGTGCTCTTCTTTTACTACAACACATCGTGCCTCTCCGGGAGACGGCTGGCCAACATTATCGCTGGAACTTACGGCTTTGAGGAGAAAGATGCCGATGGACGCGCGGCGGTGATCGACTACATGCGGCAGACGAGGAACGGATGCAAGAAGGATCCGTCTTCAGTCAGAGGGAGGAACCTTCTCACGTTCGCCATGGCACTGATGAAGCCGGAGTCATCACCATCGTCTGGCGACTACATCTCCGGGGCGAGGATCCTGGACAAACTCCTAGAGCAGAACAAGCTGCAAGAGCAACACGCACTGATCGGGCAGCTCGTCGGGTCATCGGCGTCCTCCACCCAGCTGATGGAGAAGCTGATGGAATTGTGCCCAAGAAAATTCTAGGGGAATCGGAAGTTCCGGCTATAGCCGGAAGTTCTGGAGCATCCGAAAGTTCCGGTAGGACCGGAAGTTCCGGGCCAGCCCCTGAATTTGGTTTTCTGGACGAACCGAAAGTTCCGGTTGTAACCGAAAGTTCTGGGTCGGAATTAATTCGATACAGAAGGTCTGTTTCGGAAGTTCCGACTGGAGTCGGAAGTTCCGACTGGAGTCGGAAGTTCCGGGTCGGAATTAATTCGATACAGAAGGTCTGTTTCGGAAGTTCCGACTGGAGTCGGAAGTTCCGGGTCGGAATTAATTCGATACAGAAGGTCTGTTTCGGAAGTTCCGGCTGTAACCGGAAGTTTTGGACCCAAATTAATTCGATACAGAAGGGTAATTTCGGAAGTTCCGGATAGTATCCGGAAGTTCCGATGACCGAAAGTTCCGGCTGTAACCGAAAGTTCCGGGGTGCGCAGATTAGATCTGTTGGGCTTTTAATCTGGATTAA
>KE373102.1:99658-111624 GCA_000418225.1 Zizania latifolia
CCTGCGTGGCCAAGCTCAAGGTGGAGTACGAGCTGCTCGACGCCGGCAGCCCACTGTCGCCGGAGAAGGAGAAGACGATCCTCGAGGGCTACTTCGGCATGCTCAAGATGATCGAGGCATACCTCGTTGCTCACCCTGCCGAATACGCCTAAGAATCTAATTACCAACCAACACAATCCACCACATTGTTGGTGCGCGGCAATTAAATAATGTGAGCTACAAAAAAAATCCAGCTTTTGGTGGTATTTGAGTTTGTCAGAGTAATTATGTGTTTAAGGTCGTTTTGTGATTTGGTAATTGTAATTTGGTTGTGTATGCCTTGCTATATGGCTTTGGTGAGATCATTTTGCTTCATGAATGAATAAAGAGAGACACACTGTGTATGTATTGTGGTTTGGAGGTTAATTAATTAATATGGGGTGTTGCAAATCTTTGTAAATGAAGATCACAAATATTTCATATGTTCCAAATTGCAAAGATTTGAAGGAGCAAATGAGGGCATTAAAACACTCCATGAAGAAACAAGCACTCTTTGTGAGCTTCAGAGGTTCAGAATTTCAGAAACTGAACTTGGTAGCTATTACACTACTAGTACTTCTGAAATTTCGTAGTACAGACCAAGAGAGAATGCATCAGACACAATATACAGAATACAGTTACATATAATCACCACATGTCCTGATTCTTGGTTCCTTGATACAACAGCAAGTGTCAATTGATACTTAAGAATCGATTACTAATTGGGTAAAGTTCTTTACTGAACTGAACTCAACACACCCTATGAAGCAAGCGCTCCTTCATGTGAGCTTCAGAAATTTCAGAAACTGCACTTGGTGGATAGTACTTCAGAAATTCTGTAGCACAGACCATAGTTTTTGTGGTCGGATCGCTTTCGCTCGGCTGGCCTCGCGTAGACCAGCAAAGTAGTTGGGTCTCATCCACAATTTTGGTGGTTAGATCGCTTTCGCTTGGCTGGTCTCACACAGTCAGGTCTCGGCCACTATTTATAAAGCTCATGCTGGTGATCTGTTGTCCATCATGTAGCCAACACGATCCACATTGTTTTACCAGCTCGCAAGCATTCTAAAGGGCCGTGGATTATTGGAAACTTTGTCAGAAACATTTTCTCTTGCAAGTTACTACTACTAGTGATAGAGAATGCAGAATGGCATCACCTGTTGGCCTATATAAATTTACCATTTCTATCTGGTGAAATCTGTACTACAGATGGATCATGGATGTATCTAGTGTACTCTGTGACACTAGCTGTGAAACTGTCAAACCTGCATGATAGAGACAATTCAGACTGGCTGCTCCTGCTATGCTTCTTCCGTTCTTCATTGTAGGTTTAACATGCATCATCGATATGATTCATATCTTCAAGAATCAACATAAGAGTTTCTTTGCTCGATCTGTATTCAAAAGAACAAAAAGCTCGATCTATTCATCATGAAATGGAATCAGCACTGTCAGGATAAAACAGTTCGAAAAATAGATAAAGAATGTGCTCTCGTTGAGAGTCGAACTCAAGACCTCCCGCTTACTAAACGGGTGCTCTAACCAACTGAGCTACGAGAGCTTGGTGTTGAAATTTCTTTGATAAATTACTAGATCTTAATCTATCCACGAATAAATAATTAGCAAGAAGAAATAAATGTTATGGCAGTATAATCTAGATGGATACAAGAAATCACCAAACCAAACCAAACTTCAAAAGAACAGAAGCGCACTGTTTTTTGATCGGTGTTTATCAGAACTCTTTTCGTCAATGCTAAACATTCATGAATTTTGCAAATTTACGTTGCTACTCCTCCCTCTCAAAATAAATTTACCTTTTATTTTATCCTAAATCAAATTATTCAAAGTTTGACTTAATGTATAGTAAAAAATATTAATATATAACATATCAAACAAGTAACTATGAAAACATATTCTATAATAGATCTAATGGTACTTAGATATCAAAATCATTCAAATATAAGATAGTTTGATTTATAACCAAACCAAAAGTTAACTTATTTTAAACAGAGTACTTATTTAACAGTGAACAAAATATTTGTTCTTTTCTCTACTACTTAAAAACGGAGTTTATTTCGTCCTCCCATTCCTTTCACTGTGAAAATTGTTAACGCTTGCCGCTTATAACTAAAAAAACTGGCATGCCTAGTGATCCATTGCAACACGTGGACACCTGGCTAGTTTCATATAAAAAACAACAAAATACTATCATCCACAGCCATCATAGCCATCCTAGGATGCATATGTTTCTAACATATATTAGACCTTAATTAGATCTAAAATACTCAGTTAAGTTTCCAGAATGTCCATTTGGATCAGATTGATATTGGGTTTTAGTCTCATTTTAGATAGTTTTGGTTTATTTATAAGCAACTTAAATTTAATAGTCTAAATAAAATTCTATCAAAAAAGTTATAAGAAGATCGTTATACTGTTCTAAACGACTTCTAAAATATAAGCTTATTGTTTGGATAGTACGATAAAATATTATGTTATTATAAACTTATTTTATTTGGCATTCAATTGATAACACCATTATTTAGGACATTTTTAGTTAATAGGTGATGTGAAGATGTAAATAAGCTCAAGAAATATTAAAATGAAAGTTTTTTCACTAACAAAAATATAAATTGCTTTATGACTTCTTTAGATAGTAAGTTTTCACTTCTAAACAACTTATAATTTTTTTTTAAAAATAAGCTAGGTGCCTTGGTAGAAGTGTAGAATGTAGGAGTCTAGAAGAAGTCTTAGGGCTTATTTGTTTTAGCTTGAAATTATAGTAACCCATCTTATTTTTATAAGCTGAAATAAATAGATCTAGAGTGCAGATTATAATAATCTAATAGGCTGATACGATCTAGGTTTTTTTATAAGCTGGATTACCGTAATCCTAAACTGAAACAGTCAGAACACGCTGTGAATTTTACGAAAATGAATGGGCTTTGTGTAAAAATACCTCCTTCCTCCCTAGGCAAAAGAGCTTCCCTGTCCACAGTCCATCCACACACTCTGTCCCCTCCCTCCGTGTCGGTGTATCCCTCTCTCTCCTCCTCTCCAACCAGCCACAAAACCCTAGCCCTAAACCCCGCCGATCGCCGCCACCGCCGCCGAAGCGATCCTCCGTCCTCCTCCGGCCTCCAGCGGTTCCGCTTTCGCGAACCGCCCGCCGCCCCGCCGCCATGGACATGGACGCGTGGGAGCGCCTCACTGCGGATACCAGGCGCCACGGTTCGTGCTTTGGTAGGCGAAAGATTCGATCTTGGCGCGAGTTGCGTTCGTCTCCGCGCGGAATTTTAATGGCGGTTTTGTTTTGGGGCGGGCTTTTGACGGTGGTTTCTGTGGGCAGCAGATGCGCTGCTTGGGCTCGAGGAGGCGGCGGGGAGCGACGACGAGGAGGAGAGGGCGGCGGCGGAGCTGGCGTGCCCTTTCTGCGACGAGGAGTTCGACGGCTTCGGGCTGTGCTGCCACATCGAGGACGACCACCCGGAGGAGACCAGGGCCGGGGTAATTTGATCTCAAGCCTTGCGGAAAAGATGTATAATTCTAGTGATCCTTTGTTGCCTCCAGCTCCAAACGTCAGGGCTTCTTTCTTAATGCCATGTATGACGTATTTGGGCTATGCTATCTATTTTGTAGTTCATAGGGAATGCCTGCACTTATGTGGTGATGTTAGTCACTAAAATAAGATTTTAGTTGCGAAGGTATGATTGTTGGGGTGTCTGAGTTGTTTTTGCTTGCATATCATGCGTGTTCGAGCTGCTTTTAGTTCTATAGCTAAGACTGTAGTTGTGCAGATGGTGTTTTAAAGATGTGTAAGGTGCTTCTGCTTGTACATCAGGTGTGTTTGAGCTGCCTTTAGTTACTGATGTACGAGTTCAGTTCCATAGATAGTGTTCTTTGGGTGCGTAAGGTGCTCCTTCTCATCTACCTGGCATGTTTCAGCTACTTTTGGTTGTGGAGTTAATATTTTATTCACCTTGATTGTTTTTTTGGTACGTAGGGCGCTTCCGCTCATATAGCAAGCTTACTCGAGCTGTTTTTAGTTGCCAAATAATGATCTTTTAGTTTCAAAGATTCGATTTTGTGGGTTTGTGTGGTTGCTCCGGTCTATATGAAGTCTATCTGAGCTCTTTTTACTTATTTAGTTGTGAAGGTAGAATTTACTTAATTTGGCTGTGCCATGTGTGTCCAGATTTACCCTTGGCACTTGTGCCAGCGGCCAGCGCCATGCGCATAAACGCGGGAAAAATTGGCTACGTGGCGGCGTGGCCTTGGTTGAGTGCCGAGTGCCAACTGCCAAGGCTGCTGCCAAGGGGATTAGGGGAATGCTACACGTGTCCACTTCAGTGGTTGTAACTATTAACTTGTATTTACTTTAGCAAAACCCTGTATTTTATAATGATATTTTAGATGTTTCAAGTGTTGCGTAATATATAGTATTTGTTGTCGAGTTAATAGTACAGCCGCATTTTTAGTTTTGTTTCGAAAATTCATTCTTTTACTAGTACAGATCATCATACTGTCATTAATGGTCAAGGGTCCTTGCTTTTGGCAAATAGATGTGCATGAAGATAGTAACTTTGAGATGGTTGGCTTGCTTTTGAAGACTTCTTAAATGGGATTAACATGCACTTCTTTTGCAAGGAAGTGCGCCCCTTTTGGTTCTTTCAGTGTAATCTTTCCATTAGTTTATTAGTGTGTATACTGTTTCATTTCAAGTTGTTAAGAATGGCAAAACCAACTGTTTTAGCCAGTTTTGTAACTTCTAAGATGTGTCCGTCTGGCCCACCTAGAGCCCTAAGTGCTTGGCAGAACTCTCCCTCCTTTCCTACCTAGGCCTGCTGATAAATTAATAGCACCTTGATGTACCCTGATATAGTGATTTTAGCTTTCCAATGTTTATGGCATTATATTGATCACAATTCTTCAGGAAAGATGTACACTTGTGCGGATTTCAGCTGTTTAAGTTGCAAGCTTTGTTGATTTCCCCTTTGGTTTTATTCTTCTGGATGCAAACAACTTGTCGTTATTTTGGAATGCTGTTGTGCCAGATCCTTCTAGTAACAGAGTTATGAATTTAGTCTGAGATTCGGTTTTTTGTCAGTAACAAGATTCTTCTGCCAAAATGATAGGATCATTTCAATAAAAGCACAAGTATCATTTGAGTTGTTTCCCCCTTTAAAGATATTAGTTTTTCTAGTTTAATCAGGAATTTAGGTAACCTTTCTTCTGCATCCCAACCTTTCGCTGATGTTTTTGGGCTTTAGAATCATTGACTTACAGTGTGTAATGTCCAATCAAAAGCAAAACTCTGATTGTGTCCAAACTTTAAATAAGTGAAAGGCTGTGCATGTAGTAGATCCCATTCTTGAGTTTTCGACGGGAGTGTGAATAAGTGCATTTGAGGGTTGAGTAGACAATGTTTTACTCATCTTATCTTGATTCTAATGGTTATGCGTTTTCATTTTATTAAATGGTGGGATTAAAGCCAAATTATGTCATGCCCATTTAATTATCTAGCTCAATGCATGTGCCTGTTATTTGTGGAATGCTCTATAGTGGCCTACTGGCACCACTGTATTAGCTGTAGCCTTGTGTGATTGTAGCATTGATAGTGGGCCTTTTGCCTTCTAGAGTAGCATTTGGGAGATGGAACTGCAGTACCGCCACTACAGTTTTGTTCCTTGAGTGGAAAAATATGTAGCGATTATCAAGCTGCTTCTGTACTTCTACTTGTAACAGAAATAAGGGGCATGTGGAAAGGGCACTTGGAGAATGAAAATCTTGTGAGTGAAAATTACTGATAAGTAGACCCTGCAGCCTGTTGCAATAGAAAGTGTTGGCACATGAGAACATACTATATGGGGTTTACATATGTTGTGATCCCTCGAGCCATGATATAATCGAGTGCTAAGCATGTGAATCCTACAACATCACGAGTTATATGGGGTTTACATATTTACATATGTTGTGCATAATGTTTTGCTACAGAGCTTAGCTCATCCTGTACTTAAAAGCTGTTTTACGCTAATACATTTTTTTGGCTGCTTACTCTTTGTATAATTATTCTTTCAGGTGTGTCCAATTTGCTATGATGGGGTTGGGATGGACTTGGTTAGTCACATCACTTCACGTCATCCCAGTTTCTTCAAGGTATCAGTACTACCAGCACTCATCAGCTATTCATCAGCCAATTAATTCCATTGTTATAATATGGGAGAATCACATATATGCCAATGCCACTAGGGTTTATGGTAACAATCTGCCATTCGTTTTGGCTAATATCATATTGTATATGACATATTGTTGTTATTTATGTATCATTCGGTCACAATTGACAATTCTTGGGAAAGATCATAAATATTGTATTTATTTTCTGATGAAAATAAGTACTTATTATTCAGCTCCCTCAACCGAAATTAATTTGCAGGGTAAATGGAGAAACCGGCGAGTTTCACATGGATCACGGTCTTCAACACGTGCTGTGTTGAAAAAAGATGCAGGATACCTGCAGCATCATTGTGGAGGATCCTTCCGTGCTGCCTCACTCAACACGGAGCCTGATCCTCTATTATCCTCTTTTGTCAGTAACTTCACTGACATAGATTCGACGACAGATGCACAACAAGAGTTCTTGGATGAAACGGATGAGAAAAGTGATTCTTTGGATCAGAAAGCAGCGGAAAGGTACTGAAAAACTTTTTGATAATTAATGTGGCTAATTTTTTTATGTCATTGCACCAAATGTTTGGCTATTGTTCTACTATGTAGTTGCTTCATTCTGTAGTCATTAGTTAGTAAATCTGTATGTTTCGGGACAGTTCATTAAGTCATTCACTTTTTTAAGAAGGATGCTGTTTTCTATATGAAACATTTCTGATTGATAGAATTGTTATAGACATTTTTCCTTTGACCAATGATTAAATTTTGTGTTCAGCATGATGATGCACTGATATTTGTGTGTTTACTTTTCCAGTGCCGATGAACCTTTGCTCCCTGAGGTCAAGGAAGAGAGAACTCGGAGGAGCCAATTTGTGCAGGGGCTGGTGTTGTCCCTGATGTTTGATGACATCTTGTGAAGAGTTGCTGACTCTAAAAATTGATTGAAGGCAGCTACTGCTTCCACCAAAAAGTGTAATATCAAGGTGCAAGTTGCTGATATCTAGCTGATTTGCCATCTGAAGATAACATCATTGTTCTAGGATGGTCAGAAAGATGAATTTGTAAATATCGATGTCTCTTAGCACATTCCGGTGTCACCCTCAACAAATAAGAGTATATGTATATTTGGTAACATTATCAGTACCTATGATATCAAGAGCCTTAGCTGTAAGTATGTTTCGATGCCAAAAGACTCCTAGAAGGAATCCTCTTTATTCCAAATATTCCATTTGACAATGTGTTTGTGTGGTGTGCATATTTTGATAATGTGTTTGTGTGGTGTGCACATTTTGACAATGTGTTTGTGTGGTCTTCATATTTTGACAATGTGTTTGTGTGGTGTGCATGTTTTGACAATGTGTTTGTGTGGTGTGCATGTTTTGACAATGTGTTTGTGTGGTCTTCATATTTTGACAATGTGTTTGTGTGGTCTTCATATTTTGATAATGTGTGATGTGTGTATATTACTGGAAAGCACATAACTCTACATGTTGTCCAAACTGTACTGATACAAACATGTGTTTAATGTGCTCTACTATCCATGATCGATATGCATGATTAAGGATTCTTATCATTTGAAATCAGTTTAAATAATGTGGTCCATCTAATCAAGGTTCATGCAGGATCAGGGTTTACAGTTTGAGAACGAAATTGATGAAAATTCAAGGTATGCATTAGCATCACATCCACACATTTGAATTGAAGGTTTAAAGAAACAAGCTTAGTTCAGCCTTGAATTGATGGTTTAAAGAAACAAGCTTAGTTCAGCCTTAGAGGTGTAAATCATCTTCATGCTCCATGTGGATGCAAGAAACGGTTTTTGGCTAAATTACTATAATTCCGTCCAAAAGATGTTTTTTAAAGGGTTTCAAATCAGAAACGTTTTTTTTACACAGTAAGAAAGAATTACTTAAAAGAGTGTTTCACATATATTCTAGTTTATTTTAGAATAATCTGGAGTTGAAACTATTGATAGTCAAATGATTTCGCAAGTGATTCTAATTCAGGCTTCAGAAATATTTTTAGATAGAATCTGAATCTGAAATGATTCTCTAAGAATCTGGATCGCTACCAAACACACTCTAATCAATTTGATGAGACATCAGTTTTTTACATGACCCACCTGATTGTGGGGTCACTAGAAGGGAATAATTTTAAATTCCAAAAAAATCTTATAGAAATTAGATGATTTATGATAATTTTTAGTGAATATCTTTTTAAAAATATTCAAATTTAAAATAGTTTTGGACAAAATAAGACCGGTAAAAAAGGGAAAAAATTTGGCCCTACCCAATTGGCAGACATTACCAGATTTTGGTTTTTTATTTTTTCACAAAAATTGCATTATTAAAATTTTAATCTCCTACCATTTAATTTAACAAAAAACAACAAATAGCATCATAAATTTTGTTTTTGTTTCTATATTTTTCCATATTTTACAATATTTTTTTAAAAAAAATCTAAATTTTTTCTAGATTTTATATGATTTTTATATTTTTTAAAACCGATCTGTTTTTAATGCAAACTGAGCTAACCAACCGATCAGCATTACTCAGTACCTGGTCCAATTAATCGGAAGATGAATTACATGAGAAGCAAGAAATTCTCACATAATCCCCGTCTACAGTGTAGCTCGCCGCTGCGAGGGAGACCGGGAGACGTCGGTCGAAGGCGAGAGAGGAGGCCCGGCGGCGGCGGCGGAGGGGACGCCGCCGGCGCGGTGCATGCTGCGCCGGAGGACACCGGCCGGCTCCAATCGTCCGTCCACGTGAGATCCAACGGCGCCTAGATGGCTAGTTCGCTACAGAGATGGAGTTTTTACACAAAACCCCCTCCCACGGGTCGCTGCCATCGGTATCGATCCTGGCTTTACAAAAGAGACCCTGGTTTCACGAGACCACGTGTAACTAAAATACATACTCCGTATAACTTTTTTCTCTCCAAAATAACTACTCCTGAGACTGAGACTGAATGAGACATTTCATAATACTACTGTCCAGATTTATTATACTATAAAATAAGTCCTAAGTTTCTATATTATAGGATAGAGGGAGTAACAAACATTTTTTTGGTAAATCAACTAACAACCTGACTTGGATACAGTAAAAAGTTGAAATGATCATGGCTATATAGAGTAATAATTGATTCTAAGAATAATATAAATATTTTATAGGTAAAAATTATCTATTATAAGCACTAGATTACTACATTCAAAACAAATTTTAAAATCTAAAAATGCTATATTTTGGAATGTCTTCCTCTAATATTTTCTAATATTTAGAGTTGATACACGAGAGTTTAAGTCACTATATAGCCACAAAAAATAATGCTTATCGGTGACAGTGATTATCTATGGATCATTACAGAGCTAGCTTTCTTCGATCATGCGACAGAAGGCGAGGTATTTTTTTCATCCTCTATCCGTCTACGAGCTGAACTAAACCCTAATTAATTAGAAGTTTATAAATTAGGACAAAATGGCGGCGATTAATAACTATAATTAATTATGTAAGGATTAATTTCCCTGTCACAAGGCTAACTAAAAAGTAACCACGCCCAACAAATTAATTAAACATCAATAATAATTATGGTGACGTGCGATTAGTTTGTGGTGACGTGCTTGCTTTAAGTTGGTGGAGATGTTTATATCAATAATAATTATGTTTTGTTTCACAAATTAAATCAAGGCTAGATAAACACAAGTTATTGAACTCTTGCTATCTATATTATCCAAAACTTTTAGAACAGTATAATATTGCAGCAGCTCAAGTTAAAAGAAAAGTGTTTGCACTTCAAACTGTCTCTTAAAAAACTAAATTATTTTTATCTAGCTATCTTATTTCTTCAGGAATTTTATATATGATATTTTAATATAATTTAGGAAATCTTAACTGTCCTTGATTTAGCTCTAGGATTTTTAAAGATGCCTCCTATAGTCCTATTTCACTGCAAATATAGTTGAAAAGAGAAACTCGCACTTACCTAAATCTCTGCCCGCATTCGGGATAATCATAATCTATCTTGAAGCATAGTATTTTTTAGTTGTATCGTCGGTTGTTTAAGGGTTATTTAAGAGACTGTTTGGTATAGCTCTAACTCTGAGATTTGTGTTAGATATAGGATTTATACAATATAATAAAATAGTTTAAATTTTTATTTTTAGTCTAAATTAAAAACTGGATTACTTAAATAAATATCATCAATGCATTCACTTCTTCGAATCCAATGCTCTAGATCTAATATTTCTTGAAGCTAGTTTAACCAGCTCTATAAAATTCTGATGTAACGTTATGTTAAATTAAATGGAGCGTTAGCTTAGATTAACTTCTATAGCTCTAATTTTACAAGCCACTTATCCAATAATTACCTTAACCAAAAACTATATTACACAACAACCACGAACTACGCATGAAAGATGCCCGTGCTGCACATTGCATGAGTACGGAAGATCGAACGATTCACGGAACTAATGAGAAAATTAAAGCTTAATTCGATTTCTCTCCTCGTACCTAGGAGAGATATCATGTATTAAGTACTTGTTAATTAGTTCGCCAAAATTCCTGGGTACACGTATATCTATCGTACGTACGTACTGCGTCGACATACCAAATCTTTCGAGACTATTTTTTCAGCTCTCTGAATTTCCATGCTCGCATATATGCATGACATAAGCCTCCTTGGTAGCTCACCTTTCCAGCTATGGAATTAAATAACCAAGAGAAAAATTAGAGCACTACTATTATTAATTTTAGTTAAAGGATAAAATAATACTTTAATTGATCATGTTTTCGGTGTAATCATTATTAAAAAATTTACATATATTTTTTCGTCGTTCGGTTGACATCTCTGCATCACTTTATCTATATAATTTTATATTTTCTAAATTCTATTATCACTAATCAAGATAACAGTAAAAATTATATTTAACCCTTGAATAAAAGTAGATGAAGGGTTAGAATTTATTCTACCGGTAGGATGCACCGTGAAATTACTCAAAAATTATTCATTAATTTCTCATGACATTCATTCGTAATATTATTTGTAAATTCAATATTGTGTAAAAAATATATTATTTTACTAATTACAGCTGTAATTTGACTAATTGTTGATCGAGTCCGTAAACATTTTTAAAAAAGTTAAATATAAAAAAGCGAAGGAGTGCGTGCGTTGATTTTGCAAAAGTGTAATGCATGAAAGAAGCTAAAAATTACTCTCTCTGTCTCATAATATAACAACCTAAGACTGAATGCGACATTTCACGGTACAACGAATTTGGACAGTGATAATTTTTTTAAATAATTTGCATGGATGGCATGTGAGTTACCCTATTTATTTTCATTACACGAGACTATGAGAGAAATATCTAATTAGAGTTTGTAGAAACATCATCCAATTCTTTCTTTTAAAAAGGACCTTGAGTTATAATTACTAATTTTTATTGTTTCGAAGGACTAAACTGAAAAACAACCAGTAACTGACCTCTCCTTGGAGAGTTGGAGTGCTTTAAAAGCTTGTTACCTTCCCGTCTCACCCTCACCACCCGCACTCGCCGGCGAAATGTCGGCCGCCGCGACGGACTCCGGCTCCGGCCAACACTTCGTCGTCGGCGGGGATAGCGGTTGCTCCACCCCGTTCTTCAGCGCGCCGTCCAGTCCCGCGCGAGACGCGCCATTCCCCGGCGGCTTCTTCAGCGCGCCGACGAGCCCTGCCCGCGGCGTCCCGGTCGCCGGGGATGAGTACGGCTGCGAGTTTGAGTTCGGCTTCTCCTCGAGGTTCCCCTCGCCTGC
>KE373102.1:113600-127768 GCA_000418225.1 Zizania latifolia
GGGAGCTCGCGCCGCCCACGCCGCCGTCGCCCACAGCCGCTGCCAGCACCGCCGCCGCCCAAAGCTCCCACCGTGGGTTGAAGAAAAAGTTTGGGAAGAAAAGGCTGCTGATAAGAAAGACATGCGTTGGAGAAGAGGTGGTTTGAGGTGTAGCTTTGACACATGTCACTTTACTTTTGAATGAAACCACTACTTCCATTGTGAATGCTCTAAAAACACTGCATTCTTTTGCAGTTGCAGCATGGTAATAATGTTGTTGTTAACTGCTCCTACATTGGGGATTAATTATGTTTTCAGGGACAGTTCTTTCTTATCCTGTTGCTTCTTGTGCTTAGTAACTTCTTAGACATAATCATACAACCTGGGAGTAACTGAGTAAAATATCAAAATTGTAGAGGCAACCTGCTGCAATGTTTTTAGCTGTTCTTTCTTTTCATTTTGAGAATTTCTAGCAACATGGTCTGGAAGCTGCTTGAATCTGGGATTGGATTGCTGCAAGGCTTGTGTTGTCAGATCTTCATCGCTGGAGCCTCCAGTGCAAGAACTTTTTGGAGTAATGTTTCAGCAAAGACATGAAGAGGAGTTGGTAAAAGTGATCAATGATCACTGGGAAAGAATCAAACAGTGACACTGTGCACTGCAGAGTGCAGAATATTATCTCCTGCCCCCCTTGTAATTTTTAATTCCTTCAGCACAAAAAATCGACAAAAAATCGGCAAAACAGGAGTACTTGCACTTTGCAGAGCAGTTGACCACTGTAGTGCAATGTGATAAGGGAACAGTGGTAGCACTCTTGCTTGTTCTGAACACAAGAAATCTGGGAAACATTGATGCGTTGTTTCTCTTTGCCCCTTTTCACTGTCCCTGCCTTATCTTCTTGCATGCAAGACAGGTCACTGAAAATCTGGAACCACAATGGATGATGCAGGGTGAGATCAAAGGTGTTGCCTATGCTGTGTGAACTGTACAGGTACTAGTGTTGCTTTGCTGGGAAGCACTTGGCCGGGTTTGGTTCAGGTAGCACTGTAGAAGCTGCACTTCAATGCAACACAAAAATTGGAAGATTATGAGACAATGGACTGTTTATGCAGGGACAGATTGGCTATCTTTCACTAAACTGATGAACCTTTTTGGTGATTTATGCGATCCATAAATTATTTCTTATTGTATGATGTCACTGTATTATGCTTGAATAATTGCCATGCAAAATTTCTTTACGAGCGAACTCATTAATTTCATGGGTATTGAACCAGGCATAGCCTAGTCCACGGGAATAATACCTGCACGGATACTGTAGCGTGAACAGTACTCTGAGTACTGTAATAAAAATTAGAGCTTTGGTAGTTTAAAAGATAAGATTAGATTATATCATATTGAGTTTTTAAAAGGTAAGATTAGATTAAGTTCTTATTGAGGGTTAATTTGTTTCATCTGTGTCATATTTCTATTCAAAAAAGTAAGAAAGAATTAATCTAATCTCTTTCTAATATTTCTTTTCTTAACTTAAATCTCTCTCTCATTCCTAGTACCGTCATTATCGGCTATCTTTTCCGTGATGTTTATCCCATCATGTTCCAGCCCGGCCAATGACATTAATTCCTACAAAAATTTAAATGAGTCCAAGAGGGAATTCATGAATGGGTATCAACAAGCACATTTCTTTTTAGAATCTTAAGAATGACAGGCAGTGATTAGCATTCGAAATGCCCAACCAAATGATGGTACTTGGATAGTTTATTCTGCCCATATTTGCTGATGATGCTAGTACGTCGAGGGTTTTTACCTGAAGACCGGTGGCCTCTTTTGACTGGGGAAAGAACTCAAAGATGCGTGCTTGGAATCATGACGGCCGGGAGCTTCTCCGGCAGCAACCTGAAAAATGCATAAATTGCTCGTCAGATATCGTCCTACATCGCCTTCTTTTTCATCGTCATCATCCATTTCGTAGTCACGACGATGCAAAGATTTGATGGCCTCTAGTTCAGAACATGAAACAGCACTCTGTTTAACATCGACAGCCTTAAATTTTCCAAAATTCAGTTACTCTGTCTGAGTTTACAGCTTCTGTTTGGTTTCATATCAGTCATCTAATGTGATAGCTTCATAAGTAGCTTGAGAACGGTCTCTTTAGAAACTATAATCTCAATCTTAATTTTTTAGCGTAGATCCACAATAAATTCTATATACTTCTCTCTTCTTTCTCTCTACCCTTCTCATCCAATCTCTTTCCATCCCCGTTTTGGATGTTGTGACGATATGGTGTGTTACTTAAGACACAGTTTCTTTATTTTCTATTCTCTCTTTTTTAATTTTATTACGATATCAGATTTTTTCATACATGACTGCCTAATAAATATCGAAGACATCATTCTACATAGAAGGTTGGAACTGCTCTCACATACAACTCTGACCAACTTCCATCAATGAAGTTATTTTTTCATGAAACAATTCTGCAAGCACTACAAGGGGGTGAGAGTCAGCGAGAGGAGATTTAGCAAAATCAATTCACTTTTGCTGCTTAACTGAGAAACAAACTAAACAACAGAAAGGCAGAAGCTCTGCCAAGTCGTTCAAGAAGGAGATAAGTACAAACGCCATAACAACTTTCTTAGCAATATTACATTAAACTCCTTATGAACAACACTAACCTCATGCATTGCCAAAAATATCAGAAAATAGTGACAGATATTTTGACTCATGCTTCACTCAAATGCAACAAAGAATGCTCTGCCAGCGCCAGAAAAGTGCATGAGGGCTTGTTTGGGAGGAGGGGAGCAAAAACCCAGGAAAGTAATCCCTAGAGGGGATTTTAGAGTTGACATCCTCTCGCTCTCCTCCCTATGAAAAAATTCCCAACCCGAAAAGTTTTCTTGCCACCATTTGAAAACCGAGGGGATAAAAATCCTAAGTGAAACAAAAATTTCAGAAATAAGTAGCTAATGGATACATCCACATAGAGATAATTCAAATATAAAATTCAACAAATTTAACATATGACATCCACACATCGACGTATCATATTGTCGGTGTTTTACTCGAGAGCATGCTTTCATATGCTCATATGCTCTCGCTCATTTATCTCCCAAGAGGCATGCTTTCATATGCTCTCGAGTTATATTGTATAGACAATCATCAATCCACAAATACATAGGACGTAGGGTTATTATCATCTGGAGACCCGAACCTATATAAATCTTGCCTCTTGTTCTTAGAGTCAACCTTAGATCTTGAGATCACAATGTTTCCTTGCCATCCTATATACCATCGAGATGTACCCCGTAGGTGAACTGCTCGGTAAAACACCGACAATATGATACGCCAATGTGTGGATGTCATATGTTAAATTTGTTGAATTTTATATTTGAATTATCTCTGTGTGGATATATCCATTAGCTACTTATTTCTAAAATTTTTGTTTCACTTAGGATTTTTATCCTCTCAGTTTTCAAATGGTGACAAGATAATCTTTCCAGTTGGGAATTTTTCCATGGGGAGGAGAGCGGGAGGTATGTCACCTCTAAAATCCCCTCTAGGGATTACTTCCCTAGGTTTTTTCTCCTCCTCCTAAACAAGCCCGCAGACATTTTTACCTGAGATAATTTCCTCCATGGATTTCACACCCAAAAATTAGGCCAGGATCCCGGCCTCCTAAATGAGGCCTTAATGAGTGGAGCTAAAAATATATCACATCTACATCTAGTGCTGATCTAATTATTTTTAACTAATAATTTAAAAATTTTAAAGATTTTTATAACAATTTAATGAAAATTTTGTGCAGCCTAGAGGGCGGTTGCATGCTTATATATTTTATATATGTGAATACATCTCCTTGCTTTTGTAGGATCGCACACTGTCAATTAGCTGAAAAATGTGTTACAGAATTCATTCAAATGCACAAGTGCAATACACATGTTAAGATCTACAAGGTTTTTCACATCATGTATCACAATACTCTATCCGTGAGTATCATAAGTCGTTTGATCTATCTTTTTAGTCAAACTTCTTTGATCAAGTTTAAAGAAAAATATATTAACATACGTACTTTTTTCTCCCAGTATTTCTCCCACGACAGAAACCAAAAGTGTGTTTGTAAAATCATGCCACAATCAAATAGTGAAAGCTACTTGATTGAAAGAAGTGACAGTAAATTCAAAACCAGTTGCTTTTGCATTCTCAGTTTCTAACAGAGCTCAGATCAGATCAAACAAACAGCAAAGAAAGTAAAGATCCGCTTAGTACATGTAATACCAAACAGACAAGAAAATAGATCTGAACAATTTGGGTGATGAACTCATGATAAACTGGAGAGATTGCATGCATTCTGTACGTTATTTAAAGTACAATTAATTATCTCTAGATCAATTCATTGTACAGATAAATGTATTTGCAGGCTCATTGAATGGAGCATTGCCACATTGTGATGCAATCAGATTCAACTGAGTGATGGTGATGAAGGGTGTTTGTTCACTTCACAGCTCAAGTTTGCTAGCAAGGTACCAGGAATGCATGGCTAGGCTGCCAAATGCCATGATGTTGGCCAAAGATGAGAGCCCATGGATCATCCCAAACTTCTTGTTCATTGCGGCAAGGGTAGGGTTTTTCTTTGCCACTTGAACATTCTTCGACCACCCAACCTCCTCACCGATGCTCATGTCCCTCTCAATCTTGTGCCTCTTCTTCATCATCTGTGAGGATCAAACAACCAACAATTATCTCCACACTAGAAGATGCAGCGAAATAAAGGGGGATCTTCTAACTAGTTACCGTAAGCCTTGCTTCATACCTAATTGACATATCATATACAGATAGATATTCCATTAAAGAAAGGAACTATCAGTGTTGAAAAAATCAGTTGTCGGTAGATGATCGGCCAGCCGGAGAGTAGGGATTAATTGGTTAGTCATGGATTAATTGAATCAATCGGTTGGCATAAAGTACTTATGTAACATGGATCTCGAGAAGGTTGTTTCCAATTTGAAACATTCACACTTTCACAGTAGTCTTCAACAGTGAAGGCTTCACAGTTCACGCTCTCACTCAAGTCTAGAGGGGGCGTGTGGGGAGGCAGCGGTGGTGATTGCAGTGGCGGCTATGAGGGAGACTCGAAGGGTGCTAGTAGCTAGAGTGCTCGAAGGGGAAACATGAAAGGGGAATTTGGAGAAAACCCTAACAAAGAGCATTTTTATATTGGTTGACCATGATTAATCAGTGGTCAACCCGATTAATTGGGTTGATCGGACGATTAATCGCGTTGACTGGCCGATTAATCGGCCCACCGATTTCTTGGCCGATTATGCACTAAATTAACTGGTGATGTGCCAATCACAAGTTAATCGGCCGATTAATCAGCTAATCAACCCAATTAATCAGTGCTTGTTCCAGCAAACTAACCTAAATCAAGACATGAGATCTCCTGGGGGAAAGCAGAGTAAACTCGATGAACATTCATACATCCATAATAAAGTACCCAAATTGCACACTTAAAATGCCATCTACTGAAGAAAGATCTTCAACAAAATATTTGACATATTAATGGAATAGCTATATCATGGCAACAAACACCATACTGAAGCATAATTGCCTGAAAAAAGATTGGCTTTATAGGATGTGCAAATAATCAGAGCTGCAGATCATATTTTGTTCAAGAAGTTACTCAAGGAAGCAAAAGAAGTAAAGAGAAGGCTGTTATGTCATTAGCAACTAGTCAATTACCCAGTACGCCTACCCACAGAATCAAGAGCATTCAAAATTAGCTTCCAGTTAGAGTAGCAAAAACAGAAATCTATCAAGACTAGAATTCACTAGTGAAAAGTAAGCCTGCAACCTAAAATTATTACAATCCCACAACCAGATAGCCAATCAGCAATCAATCAATACAAGAAGAGCTTGTTAACGAGAGCACTAAACAGTAAACACACATGCTATCTGTAAAGTTGATTATGCATTGTTCTGTGGCAATTATCCAAGAAGCTACTATAACAGATGAAGCATAAATCCACGGTTACCATCACCATTCACCAACCCTAAACTGTGGTAGAATCTGCTTCTCTTGTAGAAAACTAAGTACCAATAATCACATAGCCATAGGATCTCCCGGGGGAAGAACGAGTCTAACCTCGATGGTCATGGGGGTGAACACCAGCAGGTTGGAGAGGTCAAAGCCGAGCGCGGAGAGGAGGAAGCCGAGCTGGTAGCGCTCGACGGTGGACGCCGTCTTCCAGGGGTGGAGGTAGGAGAAGGCGGCGACGGAGACAGCGGCACAGACGGAGATGAGCGTGAAGTAGGCCGGGAACATCTTCCCCTGTAGGTTCCCGAACTGGTGCCTCGGCAGATTCCTTCCAAGATAAAGAAAGATACAGCGTCATCCCAATCAGTCGATCGATGAGATTATTGTATCAGATTTGCAAGGTTCTTGGTTCTTGGAATTGGGGAAATCGAGAAAACTCGGAAGAGATTAAAAAGGCGGGGTTTTGGGGGAGGGAGAGAGAGAGGAGAAGCGGTGGTGGATTACTTGAACATGATTATGCCGCCGATGAAGGTGGCCCAGAGGGCGGCGCCCCAGGAGGTGGCAAAGCAGAGGAGGTGTGCCACCTTGGCGGCCGTGGCCGTGCCGCCGCCGGAGCCGGAACGGGCGCCGAGGAGGGCGTCGGGGGCGAAGACGACGCCCACCGCGAAGAAGCACACCGCCGCCAGGAACCGCGTCGCCCACGCCATCGCTTTCCGTCCGGTCGGTCGGGGGGAGCAGGGCAGGAGACGGCGGCGAGGAAGCGGGGGTCGGAGGCGAGGTGAGGAAGTGTCCAGTCGAGGGAGGGAAGAAAGTGGTAGTTGGTACCAACGGGTGGGAAAGACCCTTCTCGAATAAGTGTCCGTAGGCGAGGAATGTAAAAATAAATTAAAAAAATTTATAAGCTAGGTACTTAGATCAGTTAGTTATTCAGATCAATTAAAAATCTACAACTAAAACAAGCTAGCTACTCAAATCAATTAAAAATCTACAACTAAAACAAACGAATCATAAAATAAATTTAGTAAGAATGTGTTTCAACTTCTTAACACGAGAACTCATTTAAATTAGCAACGATAATCTGATAGTAATAGATGTGTTTTCTTTTGTTAGATTATCTTAGTTCTTCATGTGACGTTAAAATCTTTACTGACCACCTTCTAGAAGCAACAAAGGTTATATTTGTAATTTCCGGATCGTATTTGGAAAGAAATTCCATGTATTATCATGACTTTACTAGTGTCAAGAGATACAATCAATAAAGAAGTCAAAATGCATGTTTGATTTCTGAGGCTGCCAAACTAGACGGTTGTTGGTTCAGATGAAAAATCAACTTATGACTATAGCATCAAGAATATGAAACTGGTAGAGGTAAATCAAATATCATGAATACGATGCGACAGGGGTAAATAAGATGTATCGTTGTAGATGTACATGACATAACCAAACTACTTAAAACTCAATTTTCATATGTATCATGGAAATTTTGTGCTTTTAAAAGTAGAATTGGAGTTTTGTCGGTGGCACATCTGTAGATTTTCTCTTGATTTAAAAACGCATACGATTCAAACAAAGGACCAACCATTGACATTGAAGAGAGCGACGAACAATGTGCATGCATAGTAAAATGATAACTTTTCGTTATTAACGAAAGGAATTTCCTTAACGAAATAATGAAATTGTATGTAACTAATTTGTTTTATGTATTTCGGAAGGTAGTAAAAAATTTACTCCATCTATCCTAAAGTATAATTTAAGGTAACAAGTTTGACTATTAATTTCTTTTACTTTATATCATTAATATTAACAACTATAAAGTTAACATCATGTAAAAGTAGTTTCAAATATGAATCTAACAATATTACATTCATAACACTAAATCTATATATTTTTAACTTGGAAAAAGTATAATTTACTACCCTGAACTATCGCGAAAGTTTATATAACCCTTGAACAAAAATATCGTTTAAATAGCCCTAAAATTTTAAAAACCAGTTCACTCTACAACTATCCGTCCGGTTTTGCTGACGTGACGCACCGTAACGGCTGTTTTCACTGACTAGACAGTACACTTGTCATGCGATAGGATGGTGGGTCACTGGACAACGCACGGAAGGTGTTCGATAGAATGTTGAAACGCTCCGCCCGCTCTGTTTCATGCCTTCCGCCGCCCCTTTGTCGGTCTCCTGCACGCCGGCCGCGCGCCATGCCGCAACCCTGCCACGCCGCTGCAGCGTGACCCCACCGCGTTGCTACCGCGCACCATGCCAACGCCACATGCCCCTGCCTGCCACGCCCCCGCCGCATCGCGCCGCGCCCCACTAGCGTGTCCGTGGGTGTCGGGAGCGAGGAGAAGAGGGAGGAACGAGCCAAGGCGAGGTCAGGGGGTGGCGCCGGTGAGGTCAGGGGCAGCGTCAGTGAGGACAGGGCGTGGCGGGAGCGGAGCACCGATGAGAGCACGACCAGAGGCCATGGCGCGGCGCGACAGGAACGGGGAGGCCAGGGCGCAGTGCCACGTCAGCGGGAACAGGGGATTTTCTGGAAAAAAAAATACTTGGTTAGCCACATCAGCGTGCCACGTGTGTCCTAGTTAGCGAAACTAGACGGATAGTTGCAGAGTGAACTGATTTTCAAATTTTGGAGGATGTTTAAACGGTATTATAGTTCAGTGGGTTATTTAAACTTTCACGATAATTTAGGATAGTAATATGTACTTTTTCCTTTTAACTTAATTATTAGTCAAAATAACAAATCTTACTATTCTAAAAATATGAAAGTCCTATATTTTATTTTAGAACTTTTTTCTAAAAACGGTATAGCTAGATTTGTCTTGAAAGGTATTTTTATAATATAAAATATTTATAAAAAAGTATTAACTTAATCTAATATAGAAATATGGTTTAAGTTGCTAATCGAAACCATAAAAAATGAAATATTATGCCTCTTTAAATTATTAATCCACATGATTAAGCTACGTAATTAGAGATAAACCAGAGATTTTTCACAAAATGTAATTTGATAGACTTTGTATTTTTCTCCATATATACGAATAACATGTGACCCTTGGGTACGGTAACCTAGTTAGTGAGGTGAAAATATAAATTTGACTCAACTTTAAGATAAAAGTACAATTAATCTTGAAAAACCAAGCTCTAATCTCTTCTTAATTACTACTCCGTGTAATAATAATTAATACAAGAACACGATGACACCGCTATGTGTTTGGTTGAGCTGTAGATTCTGAAAAAACACTTGTGAGCTGTGTGCTGTGAGCTATGAAAAAACTGCTGTGAACTATGAGATATGAAAAAACTGAGAAGTTGTTTGGTTGGAATAGAAGTGGATTTCTATTTTGGTAGCCCCTGATATTTAGTTACATTATTAATATGTAATGTTGCATGTAAATCATTATAATTAATAAATTTTGTAATGCTTATACTAAAATTATATATTTTTGAATTACACTAAAATGATGCATTTTACTAAAATTTTACCTTTTTAAATTTTACATGAACCGATATGTTGTAATGACATGGTGGATAATTTTTATTCGAAGTTGAACTAAGAAACTATAAAAGTTAAGATCCCCCAGCTTTTATTTTATACTACGAAAAAGCTGGTGCTTTTAAAAAACCTAGTTAGTCCTTAAACATATTTGATCAGCTTCCGAGTTCCTAGCCAAGAAGCTGGTTAGAAAAGCTGACCAGACATAGCCTAAGGAAGATGTGCAGACAATAGTGCCCTAGGAATTTTTTTAAATAATATATTTTTTATTCAAAATTTCAAATCTGGTATGCGGATTTCAGAAATTGAAAAAATAGCCTACTGTTAGGCTATGGTCTGCCGACAGAGGCTTTTTCGGCCTATATCGACAGACCATCTACCGATCTACCCTCTATCGGTAGATGGTTTATCGACAGAGGTCGGCCAGCTGCCACGCTAGCAAATATCGACCGATTTACCCTATGTCGGCAGATGGTCTGCCGATAGAGGGTAAATCGGCAGATGGCCTACCGACAGAGCACTATTTATACGTCGACAGGCCATCTGCTAACAGAACCCGAAACATTCGTATTTATCCTTTTCTCCTTTCTCATTTATTTTGAAATAAGATTTAGTTCTAATGAGATTGCAATATCTAGTGAAAAGAATTTTAAAGTGCGAGAGAATGTGCAAGTGTAGTCCAATACTTTTTAACAGTCCATGGAAAAAGAGAATTTTGGAGTACGTCCCAAGTGGCACATAACACAATATCCAAAGTTGTTCGAAAGTAATCCAACAGAAACTAGGCGCAATAACTAGTTCAACAAATTACAAATGGTATACTCGTAGTACGGACGTCAGGTCCTACTGATTTCTCTGTTGTCTCTCTTCCCTAGCACGTCTAGCTTATTTTCTTTCCTCTCTATACCTGAGCTCTCGCTGCCTATGATATGCCCTTCGTTGCCTTTCCTCTTCATCAAATCTTGCACTACTTGCTCGCTCATCAGCTTCCATCCTCCTCGTTTCATACTTCAAGTGACTTTTCGTCTCTGTGATCTAATCGTCCTTGTATGTAGACGATGCTACATCTACCCACCGATGGAATGCGCATCTCCTTATATTTTGCTGCCATAACGGATAGGAAGGTAAGTGTTACACTAAAAAATTATTCAAAAATAAACATTTAATTGTACATATTATATAGAAACAACGCAAAATATGAAATAACATAGCATACAACAAAAATAGAATGCAAACAAAACATTAGATAAATTTACATCATTAAATTACTACGTGCACAAAGGCTATGTCCGAAGTACCACAAAACATTCTATAGCTATGTGTACAATAAATGTAAATTACGTTCAAAGTATCACTACATTAAGTCTAAACTACAGAAAACATTTAACAGAGTAAGATATATTGAAATACCTGGAACAACAGTGGATGCAGTCACGGACGAGTCTTACGTCAACAGGCTAGCACGCGCAAGAAAGTTACACAGAATAAGGTATGTTAAAGTACCACTTAATTATATCTAAACTATATTTAAAATACCCCTTAATTATCTCTAAACTGTGTTTAAAGTACCTCTAAATTGTCTCTAAAGTATTCCTTAATTATCTCTAAAGTACGTCTAAATTATCTTTGAAGTACCCCTTAATTATCTCTAAACTATGTTTAAAGTACCTCTAAATTATCTTTAAAGTACTCCTAAATTATCTCAAAAATATTTAAAGTACCTCTAAATTATATCTAAAGTACCCCTAAATTATCTCTAAAGTATGTTTAAACTACCTCTAAATTATGTCTAAAGTACCTCTTAATTATCTCTAAAGTACCTCTAAATTATCTCTAAAGTACCCTTAATTATCTCTAAACTGTGTTTAAAGTACCTCTAAATTATCTCTAAAGTATCCCTAAATTATCTCAAAAGTTTGTTTAAAGTACCTCTAAATTATGTCTAAAGTACCCCTAAATTATCTCAAATGTATGTTTAAACTACCTCTAAATTATGTCTAAAGTACCCCTTAATTATCTCTAAACTATGTTTAAAGTACGTCTAAATTATCTGTAAAGTACCATTAAATTATCTCTAAAGTATGTTTAAAGTATCTCTAAATTATGTCTTAACTATCTCTAAACTATGTTTAAAGTACATCTAAATTGTCTTTTTAGTACCCCTAAATTATCTCTAAACTATATTTAAATTACTCTAAAAATAGCACCAAAACTCCTAAAGTACTACTAAACTACCACTAAAATACTACTAAACTAATCCTAAATTATCCCTAAAATACTACTAAACTACTCCTAAATTACTCCTAATCTACTACTAAACTACCCTAAACTACCTACTCTACACTTACAACCTAAAGAAGAGAAGAGAGGAAAGAAGAGGGCATACCTAGGAGAAGGGGAGCAAATGAGGCTTGGAGCACGCAAGGTGGCTAGGAGGAGGGCTTTGGCCCCCTTTATATAGTCGCGCCAATCGACAGATGGTCTGCCGACTTAGCATAGCACTATAGCTCTATCGACAGACCATCTGTCGACTGAGCACGATCAGTGGTGGGTCAACGGCTCTGTCGGCAGACCATCTGTCGACAGAAGCTAGACCCACCGACTGAGTCCATGTGACCTGGTAGATCAGCAGATGATTTGTCAACATAGGTCGAAAAAACCTCTGTCAGCAGACTATAGCTCGATAGTAGGCTATTTTTGTAATTTATGAAATCCGCATATCAGATTTAAAATTTTGAATAAAAAATGTATTATTTATAAAAAAATCCGTGCCCTAGAGCAGGTTACCCACACTGGGCTGGTTTCCATGGTTTTTGATTTTCTAGACGATCGGCAGTTTACAATAGTAACAATGGTAATCGTTTCTACACAAATCTACAATTATGGCGCCGAACTCAAGATCCGAATAAGGCAGCTGATTTAAATATTTAATTCATACATGAAAGGAAATTCCAGCATGCTTGGACTTTGGAGCTACTGTGAAGAGATTGGACCACTGATTAGAATTCATAAAGAACTCCCCTAATTTGATAGTGAGCTTTGGAACACCCAAGAACCACCCTGTTTTTGTTTCTGTATGGTGTCAACTGTTTGTTTCCCCAGAGAACAGCATTGCACATATTTCTTCAGAAGTCAACTGCCCTGCAAAAACAGCAAGATCAATTAATAGTGACCTAAATAAGAAGTTAACGAGATGTTGAGCACAATACCAAGGAGGACTTGTGAATGCAACAATAAATCAGGACTGCAGGACTGGGTAGTCTACTCATCAATGTCAAGAAATGTGCAAAAAGAACACTATCAAACTTCAATTTGCTTCCCCTGGCTGCTTTTCCTGGGTAAGCAGCATGGCCTCCGTCACAGCCAAATTTGCCTGTGAGCAAGCTCTCAAAGTTTATTGAAATGCTGAGTTGGTGTTACATGTTTACTGGGGACAATGCTGATACACAACAGGTTATCATACATTTTCACTTTCCATGTGACTTTTTTTGTGAATGTTTTTGTTTTCAATGTTTGTAAAGTCATACTTCACTGGAAACAAGATTCAACATAGCGAAACATGAGCTTTTGTTACCACAATCACGTGCAACAGAAATAAGAAACAAAGAGCTCAGGACAAAATCACCAAAACATATTGTTAGAGGTAGGTCACAGACCTCTTCAATAGCAACATAGGCGAAGATCCACGATGGGTGGCGAAGACCCCAGATGGTAGCGAAGACGCCCAACGGTGGCGAAGATCAATGATGGTGGTGAAGACCCCTGACAGTGGTGAAGTCCATTAACGGCAGCGAAAGCAATACACACGCCAGAAGGAGACTACAAGTGATCATAGAAAGGTCATCTGTAGTCTAGGCCAACAGAGGCCAGATAAGATGGTTCAAATAGCTAGACTCATTTATGTATATAGGCCTACTAGACAATGGCTCATATGTACCTCTATAATCGTCTATGTGAACAGGGGTAGTGATGTACAATCCTAAGTTCTAAACCCTATGGCCTATAAATAGGCTCGTAGGGCACTGTAATGAGCAGAATCTTTTGAAAAATACACCAGTAATCACCTCAAATCTCTGTTGTAGCATAGCACAACACATATTATGCCAAGCAATTATTGGTATGGCGTCAATCTATTGTACCTTAGCAAAGATGAGGCTGTTTTGCACTTTCACTGAGGATAGGGCATCAGTCATGTATATAGCATGTAGTCAACAGATCAGACTTCACACATTGACAACCTGGACAGCAACTTCGGACTCTATGATCCCATTATAACCACAACTTGACTGAGCATGTCTGCTGAGGCATTTATTCATCAACTCATCTGCCTCGCTGAATCGGCCGATTTTTGTAAGTGCACCGACAATTGGCCAGTATGATTGATCATCACTTGTGCTGGAGCCACTGCACTCCCTCGCAAGTAGAATTTCTTTGGCCTCATTGACTCTTCGTTCATCACACAGAGCTTTTATCAGGGTATTATATGTGTAACTGTCTGGAACCACACCAAATCTCACCATGGCATTAAAAATATTTTGAGCCTTATCTACCTTTCTCATCCTGCAAAAACTCAAGATGAGAGCATTGAAGGAATATACATCAGGAGTAATGCCATCTGCTTTCATTTTATTAAGAAGAGCAATAGCTTTCTTAACATGCC
>KE373102.1:168107-187537 GCA_000418225.1 Zizania latifolia
GTGACGAGATCTGGTGATCTACCGCCGGTAGGCCGGGAAAGGAGGAGGTATATGAGTATATCGAAGAACTCAGCTAGTTACTACTCGTATGTTTTTCACCTAATTTTCGGCAGATTTTGTGCTCCTGAGCCATATTTGCATTTACTTCCACTTCTTCGTTTTGCATGGATTCACATTGCATAGCTCAATGCTGCATCTTTTGCTGTGAGTCTGGATCTTGGGTTTGAAGTTTGAACTTTGAAGTAGCTACTGTACTGTCAATCAATCAACCTCCACTCGGTTTTGCAGTCATCGGAGGACAGTGATGAGCTCAGAACTTCAAATTTCTGTTTGTGCCAGCACTGTCAAAAGGTGTTTTCAGATCTGGATTTTTGACCACTGATTCTTTCTCAGTGACCAACTGGGTGGGGGTGGGGGTGGCACCATGGCAGTGCTGCTGCTGGTGGCCACTGGCCACTGAGCTGTGTCCCAGGCTCTCGTCCGGACGCAGCGTCGTGCAGTGCTCTGCATCACTCCAGCTAAGTGCTAAGCCAGCTTTTGTCACGGAACACCATGATTGACGCCGTGCTGGATTCGAGGTCTCATTTTACTCCTCGCTGGAGTTAACCGAGGTGACAAATCAATGGCCATTGGATTCCACGAAATGCAGAGACCTTCTTGAGCCGCTGCATTCACAAAGTTCAGAGTTCACAAACACCCGTGGTCCAGTCCATGTCCATCTCCGTGGAAAGTTGAGTTATTCGAAAATTTTAAATCACTCTGTTTTATCTTACCAACTTCAAATCTACAAATCTAACGTAAATCTTAAAAGTGAAGTGTACCAAATTACTGTTAAATCCTGTAACTGTGGTTAGGTCTAAAATATAGAGAATATTAAATAAGGGTTAGTTGACGAGACAAATAATATTATAAAAATGTTCATATTTTAATATTTTAGTATAAATTTTAAATGTCAGGATTGTGTTTGGCTGTCACTCCCAAAAGTGTGTACCTACCACATTGTTGAGTGTAAGCTGGGTACAACCACTGTACCACACCTCATTTTTGGATCTTAGGATTCTCTGATGAACGTCGTTGCAGGTGCACTCATGGTCAGGTGCCGTGTCCATTACTCCAGCTTTGTTTCCCTGCCCTTTTCAAAGCAGCTGATCCGAGCCAGCATAATAATTGCAATGCTGCCCTCGACCCTCGTGAAACCTACGTGACTACTATCAGTTTAACCAAACTGAAATCGGTTCTAATACTGACAGACAGCGGTAACTAGTTCGATTACTGATAGTAGTAACCGGTATAATCAGTTATCATCGATAGACAGTGGTCCTTAACCCAGTTCTATAATTTGGACATTTTCTCCAGACAGCAGGCCTGAACATGATCATGAAGCTGGTTGTACATCAGATCAAGGAGTAAAACGGCAATTCTTGCGAGCAGCCTATAGCTCCTCGATGACAGTTTGATGGATCACAGTTGCCTGCAGAAAAAAAAAGTACCAGACATTCTCTGGTAAAATTACTCCTGAAAAACAAAGTGTCAAAAAGATGTGAACATGTGAAATGCGATCGTGATGGGATCCAAACTTTCCAGAGCATGAGAAGTGTAAAGGGGCATGCACCCGGGGCGCGGATCCAATGGGTATTTCATTATTTGGTTCAAAAGCTTCAGGCCTCAACAACTACACGGACAGATCAGTCACTGTACTGTGTCAGATCTAACGATCCATCAATGATGTAGGATTTATATTCTGTTTCTAAATACTACTATCGTTCTAAAATATAGTGTCACAATTTTCAGTAATTAGTAATAAAATCCAGAGATAATATAACTACTTTATAAACATATGTTATATTTTATAAGTATTATGTTACAATATTTGAAACAAATTTTAAAATTAAAAGTGCTACATTTTAGGAGTTAGGACGTATAGAACATAAAGGATTGTAGGTGCTACTTGTCGAATCAATTATATTTCTTTCAGTTGGTTTTATTTCTATCTTACCCCACTTCCCACTTTCCACACACCTTTTATTAAAGGAGAGTTTAATATTTTTTTTACTTCACTCTCAATATTTTTTTTTAAAAAAAAACATAAGATCTTTTTATGTTATCAGACGGGAGAGTACTCTTTTTTCCATCATGTGATCAACTGATCATGCGTGCTTCCCTGTAGACAGGTGGTAGAAATGGACAAATTGCAGGTAAGACTTGTGACTCGAAACGTCCAAATTCGCACCGTCGCATCTACACCAGTGCGTGCCACTGCCAGATCTAACATCTTGCTGCAAGAAGAACAAAAGAAGTATGTGCCAAATGCACCCCTTCAATTCTCTTCTCTTTTTTTTTTGTCAAAATGAAATGATTTGAAATTTGGGCTTCGACAAGTTTTGCTGTTTTTGTTTGGTATTGATAGGCATTTTCGTTTTGGCAGAAGATGTTGATTAGATAGTTCGGCTGTCTGAACTCTGAAGTTGGCTTCAAAAGACTTTCTGGTTGAACCAAATGAACATGCTTCAGGTATCTTTAATCTCCTGAAGCTCACAGCATCAATCAGGATTCAGGAAAGGTTTCAATGTATTTTCGCTTATCGCAAACAAATCAAGCTGATGATGAACTCGTGCGAATAAAAAAATACATAAATTATATGTCATACTGAATAAAATCCTACATTTACTACAAATATAGGAATTAGTCTCGTTACTTGACGCTCCGTAGAAAACTTGCAGGGATTATAGACGAGAAAACTATTAGAAAAGACTTGACAGAAGAGATAAAGATAGTGCCTTGGATTTTTAAAATAAAATCAAAACTATGAGATTTGAGCTCAAGTTTGAAATCCTCCAAGTTATGGAGGAAAGGATTGACTCCTAGTCCAATCATGTAATCCAAAGAATGAAACTGAAATTTTTTTCTATAGAATTTCGATCCTATAAAAATCATTCTAAAAACCACTTGTTCCAAAGGAAATTTCAATCGTATAAAAACCATCTAAAATCCCTCATTCCAAAAGACCTTGAGCAAATTATCAATCACTTTTCCACCTCGTTGCCTAAGCCAAAAGGTGTCTCGACCCATCGCACGATTTCAGGCTTTTAAAAGTGTAGTTAACGAGTGCCGGCAACTGCGAGAGAGGCATGATGCGACTGGCTAGGATTCTGAATGTTTGTCTACTTCGTTCCACAATCTGTCTGTTGGCCAAAATTCAGAAATGAGCCGAACACTGGGGGAGAGCGAGCTACAGGAACTCAATTCTTAACGCAATACTTGATGCAACATCCATTGCAACAAAAAGCCCATCTCTTTTTTCTTTGGACAATTGAAGAGCACACCTCAATTAATTCCAATTAATTTCCCCATTCCAGGGCAAAATCAGCAGCAGCAGCAGCGTGTTACACATCTCTGAAATCCTCTGCACATTGCACGGCTCGTACGGTCACCTTGCCATGCTAAAGCGGCAGCAGGAACAGACGCGGGAACAAACCGATCCAACAGCGCAAGCGTGGAAACGGCCCAAATCGCCGCAATTTTGGGCCAAAAACCATAGCAACCGAAGAGACCCCGCCCGCGCGCGCGGCGCCGGCGCTGGTCGGCTTACTACCAAGGATCGCCTGCTCGGTCACGACGAGTTCTGGTCGACCGGGTCCGAGGAGGAGGGCGGCGAGCGCTCGGCGAGGAAGCTCTCGGCGATGGCGGCGTGGACGGCGGCGCCAGTGGGGAGCACGTCCTCGTCGATCATGAAGTAGGGGGAGTGGCCGGTGTGCACGGAGCCGAGCGTCTCGTTGCGCACGCCAATATAGTAGAACCCGGCGGGGACAACCTGGGAGTAGAAGGAGAAGTCCTCGGCGCCCATCATCGGCGGCACGTCGCGGTAGCTGCCGGCGCCCAGGAGCTCGCCGGCGACCGCCTTCACGTGCGCGTACATGCGCGCGTCGTTCACCGTCGGCGGGTAGAAGCTCTGGTTCTCGAAGAAGTCCACCGTCGCCTCGCACCCGTGCACCCGCGACTGCAGCGTGATCACCTCCTCGATCCGCCGCCGCACGTGGTAGAAGCTCGCGTTCGAGAACGCCCGGAACGTGCCGCCCAGCACGAACCTCTCCTCCTCCGCCGGCGATGCTCCCACCTGGTGCTCGCTCCCGTTCACCACGGCCACTGACACCACCTGCACCGGTGAAAGCTTCACGTTAATCTCAACCTCACCTCGCAAGATTCCTAGAATTAGAGAAGAGACGGCACGTGCCTGCGAGTCCAGGGGATCCGCCTCGCGGGACACGATGCTCTGCAGGCTGATGATGGTGGAGGCGGCGGCGAGGACGGGGTCGCCAGAACGGCGGCCGCCGTGTATCACGGCCTTGAAGAAGCCGCAGCCGGCGAGCAGCGTGCCGGTCCTGGAGCCGATCACGGACGTCGGATGCTGGTGCGACACGTGGACGGCGAAGATCGCCTCCACGTCCTCCAGCGCGCCGGCTTCGATCATCCGCTTGGCGCCAGCGCCTGACTCCTCTGCTGGCTGGAACAGTAGCCTCACTGTACCCTGCAACAATTGCCAAACGCCATGGCCAGTTTTTCAGCAGCTGCATCCTATCTTTGAGATTAATTGATGCAGTAAACAGCTATTAGTTGTAGCAAGAACTGTCAGAATCGATCTCTGAACTGAAATCCAGCTCCCATTTCGCCAAAAAGATTCTAGCAAGGTGAACGGCAGAGCTTTGTCGCCACACATATAACAGAGTGGTTGGAGCAAGGACATACTTGATGAACATAGCGACACAATTTCACATCGAGATGTCAACATGTACCTGGCTGCATGTCCTGTTGCCATCTAAGCCCCCACTTGGTTATGTTTTTAGTTCGTTAGAAAATAAGTTAGCGTTTGATATCTTTGCAACGAGAAATAATTTTCAGCAAAAATTGTCCAGAAAGTTAAATACAAGCTTTCTAAAAATTCAGATTTTCCCGTTGATCAAGGTTATCCAAGGAACATTCTACAGAATTTGAGGACCTAGTTTCTCATCTAACCCACTGTCATTCAATGCTCTTCTGTGTCTACATTATCCTTTTAAGTTCACCTCAACATTTATCATTTTAAATAGCAAGCAGGAAGGATCTGATACTTTTAAAAGTAATGCACTGAACTGAAGGAGTGTTGTGCCAACATCTCCTATCGCATTCAGAAAGAAAAGGTCAAGGGGAATTAGCGCTCCATTTATGCAGTGAAAGATGCCAGTTAGAAATCACAGAATGATTGCAAGCCTAGATGAACAACTGACCAGTTCCTAGCTAGTCAGTACTGCTAATTCACTACTCTGAAGAAACGTGAAGCAAAGGTTGTTTTGAGTAAAAGCAAATGGTTTGCTAAAGCTGCCCCAGATTAACACCTGACGTGACATGAACATGGCACAGCGACCCCTCCGACCGCCCGATGCAAAACACATCATTCCTGCACTTTAGCACTTTGCGCGCGTCTTATGTTATAATTTAGTACCTCAGCCAGCTTTCCATGATGCAAATCTAGGGGCGGGATAGAGCAAATCATCGCTTGCACGGCAAGAGCAAACGCACAAACCGACGGAATGCATCAAACTACAGCTACGCATGCACGAGACAGACTGAAAATTCAGCCATCCGTTCAGGTACTAGCAAGTAAAGAATTCAGAGAAAGAACTTAGGTGCAGCAGCAGCAGCTGAGCTGCAGTGTTACCTTGAGCTGGTGCTCGCGAGCCTTGAGTATCTTGGCGGCGCCGAGGAGCATCGCCACATGCGCGTCGTGGCCGCAGGCGTGCATCTTGCCGGGGTTCTTGCTCTTGTGCTCCCACTCCACGGCTTCCTGGATGATGTGATCGAGGCAGCAAACATGAAACGGGTCGGTCAGATTTCGGAAACGCAGCTGCTCGCTTTCGCCGCGAGCGTTTGTCGCCGGTGCAAGCTTTGGAAACCGCAGGGTGAAGTGAATTATTGCCCAAGGAGAAACCAAAAACCGGGTGCAAAAACTGCCAAACATGCAACAGCAGACAGGAAAACCCCCTTTCGCTGTAGCCTAACAATTAAGAACTGCACATTCCGGGTACTCACTCTGCCGAAATGTCCTCGGATAACCATACCAGCGACAGTTGCCATTTGGGGGCATGAGACGGTGACTCCATGAGTTTTTTCTCTCTTCCTCTATTTCTCAAAAAAAATTAATCATTTGTCCTCTTAAGATATCGGCCCAATCACAGGTCGTGATGCTGTCGCCGTCGATCTCTGACGATTCGGCGATAACAAGGGGGTCAAGAAGCTCGGGATGGCGATGAAGCGTGGGAACTGATTCTTGTCACAAGGGAGAAGAACCAAAGCGATCAACTCTGTCCTCTCCTTTTCAAAGCTTGTATCTGCCTTGTCTTTCTCTCTACCTCTTTTTTTCTTCTGAAAGAAGATTTCTCTCCCTTTCTGAACCTCTGTTGATCTACAGCAACGCAATCATGCACACCCTGATCACCGCGAGATGCTTAACTACATGCTTTTAACCCATTTGTCTCGTTCAGAAAAAAAACAGGACAGTGACAAAAGTTGGTGTCATCTGTGCAAAGTTCAGAAAATGGTCCAGAGCAAAAGTATCACTGCTGCTTCTTATTGCAGGATGCAAAAGAATTTCTGGGAGAGCTTCAGAAATGTGTTACCTCCAGAATTACAGAATATCTTTTTAATTACGGGCTTAAGCACCAGCAATGGTTGGTAGGCCCCACCAGTCACTCACTAGCTCGTAAAGGACTCCAGAATCTCACATTTTTCACAGGAAAGGAGACATTCGTGTGCCTAGCACTATACCCACATGTATAAAGGTCTTTGTTGCATATATTCGTAAAATCTGTAACTTCCTAAATAATGTTGGTTTAGATTATAAAACTCAATAACTATATAAAATCTAGAAATAATCTAGTATCTGGAATCCAAAGGATTCTAGCTTGTTCAGATTATCGTATGCTAAATACTAGTTAGCTGTTTTTAAAATCTTAATCTCAAATTCACACATGCAAACACGGCCTGGATCAACAACCCCCACGAGGTTCTTGAACTAGCCACAAGGGAGTAAACAAAACCGAAGGGGCAAAATGTAATAAAAAACTCGTTAATTTTTAGAAAAACAACCATGCATTAGGGAGTACTATTTTTTTAGTGCTCATTGGGGAGTCCTACTACTATCATTAGTGCATTTCATTATCGTCCTGTTGATTAGCAAATTTGCCACTAGCTAGCGCCACTGTCGAAACAAGAGAAAAAATTTGGGAAAAATAAACTCATGTTTTGTAGAGAAAGCTGCAGCGATTACGAAAATTAAACGAAGAATTATTGACGAGCTGCATATTAGTAGCAAATCTAGGAAAGATGGTGATGACACGTGCACGGCGTGTAACGGTTCGCGTCGCGATGCGTGCGTTACCTGTATGGGCAGCGCGTCCATGTCGGCTCGGAGCGCGACGACCGGCGGGCGGCCGGTGCCGATGGTGGCGACGACGCCGGTGCGGGCGACCGGGTGGCGGAACCCGACGTCCATGGCCTCGAGCTCCTCGCGCACCAGCCGGCTGGTCTCCACCTCCTCGTACGCCAGCTCCGGCCGCTCGTGGATCCGGCGACGCACCTTGCGCAGCCACGCCGCCATCTCCGGCCGCCCCGCCATCCCGGCTATCTCGTCCTTCCACCCGACGTAGTACCTCCCTCCTCCTCCTCCTCCGCCTCCGCCTGCGCCAACGCCGACGCAGGTGCTCCCTCTCCTCGTGCTCGCGTTCGCGCCCTTGATGGCGGCGCCGCCGCCGCCGCCCAGCCTCGCCGCCACCTTCGCGTCCTCCACCGAGCCGAGTATCACGTCCTCCTCCAGGAACGACGTGCACGAGCTCGCTGACACGAGCAGCAGCAAGACGAGGACGCCGAACTGGTGGCCGTGCTCCATGGCAGTGGCACC
Organism: Zizania latifolia; assembly: GCA_000418225.1. Taxonomy (NCBI): domain Eukaryota; kingdom Viridiplantae; phylum Streptophyta; class Magnoliopsida; order Poales; family Poaceae; genus Zizania; species Zizania latifolia. Next base: position 176,038 of record KE373102.1, read on the forward strand.
TCGCTTCCGTTCGTGGGGGAGAAGCCTTCCGCCTTCACACCCGAGGGGCAAAATGGAGGGAGAGGCCGCAACGGGAGGGATTAAATTAACCCACCACTTCAGAATTTTTTTCCCCTCCTCATTTTAAATCTTTTTCCATTTTTTATCTCCTCACACCTGTGTCAAATAATATATTAATAGATTAATTATTTCCTCCACCTTTTTCAATTCCGCTCGTGCTTGTATTATTGTTAACCACTCGTTCTCAACATTATTTGTGCAGGATGGGGGTCACACTGACAGTGACGCGTCAGTTATTGGCGCCTGAGAATTCCATTTTCTAGGTTTTAATATCTTAGTGCTTTCCTCGCCGGACTGGATTGTGTCCCCTTCACGTTCTCAAACCTTTTAAGAGCCGGTTAGAGCAACAGCTGCTTGTTTTAAGACGACGACTAAAAAATCAAAATGGTAATAAGTGGATCAGGGAACCATGAACTTATCCAATGTCGTGTCTGATGCTGACATCAGCGGCAGCACCTTGCTGATTAATCTACTACGTAATATATATACCCGTGATTATTTAAAGCATTTACAATGCAAGTAATCTCGTGATAGGTCTCAAGATTTGATAATTTGCTATTTTCAAGAAACAGTTTTGTATTTTTGTTATTATGATCTATATTTAATGATCAGTTTCTGCATGTTATTATTCCAAATGACATTATAATTAATATAATAAGATTATTTTAAGATTTTAAGAGTGACATTATCGAAGGGCTCTACAAGTTACCCTAAAGCGATTTTGCATTATAATATTTCTAACTATCAAACCTATTGAGACTTTTGTATTGTAAACCTTGTGGTTGTGGCAAGAAATAAAATTGCATATATACCCGTACTCCAGGGGCGGACCCACTTGCCAGTCAAATCTTTTTTCTCTCTACCTTCTTCTCTCTCCTTTCCGCCTGAATCTTTCTCCCACGCGACGCTTCTGCCGCGCACGCGCCGCCACCTGGGATCCGCGCTCCCCCGTGCGCGCCGGCGGCGGCAAGGGAGAATCCCCGATCCGGCGCAGTCGACTGCCGATTCGGCATTACCGGCCTCCGATCTGGCACCGTCGATTCCTGATTCGGCGTCACCGGCCTCCGATCCGGCACCGCTCGACGGCGGCATCGACGTTGGCTTGACGGCGGAGCGCCCCCGGGCAGCGGTGGCCTCCACGACGGAGCGGCCTCGAGCTGCGGTGGTCTTGACATCATCTTTTGGTTCGTTGATCCGCCCCGAGTGCCAGGAGCCCAGGACCATCGTTACCTTCTTCCATCCACTACTTTTTTTCCTTAAGCCACAGTCTCCTCGTACTCCAGCCGTTTAATTTTTTAATTCAAATTTTATTAATTCTGATTAAACTGAAATAAAAATATGTTAGCATTCATATAATCAAATAAATACTCTACACATTCAAATATTTTTTATTTCTAGTTCTTTAATTTTGTCTAATTTTTTTATCTGTATCACTGTCAAGGATGTGACCCCTGGATACCCTGTGATTGGGGTTATCAGTCCAGACCAAGAGTAGGCTAAGACCAGCATTGATCGTCCGGTACGGTACATAGAGAGGGGTTTAGCACCGATAAGAAAGGTTGAATCCTTATCGAGTAACCGAATTCTAGATATAGTATCAAGAGATTTATCTGTACCAGAATATTTGTAATTAGGGATTTAGCACCTGAGTTCGGTAGGTAATTCTAGATCGACTCGGGATAAAGTCCTGAATCATTAGGCTTACCTCCTGAGTATATAAAGGAGACGAGACACCTCTAAAAACATCTAACTTCATCATATTTTTTTTACTTTTGACGTCCTTAAGCCTCCATAGCTTAATCACATCATCTTGTAAGCTTCACCGACATATTATACACTAAAATACTGGACGTATGGTTATTATCCTCCGGGAGACCCGAACCAGTATAAACCTTAACTCTTACGTTCTAGAGTTGACCATCGGGCTCGAAGACACCGCGCTTCCCTTACACACATCTAATCACCATCTCAGGTACCCCATTGGGTGGACTGCTCAATGATTCACTGATAATCACCTTCTGTATCCTACCACTAATTTACTCTTTGTCTATTACTTTATGGTACAATTTTTTAATAATAAATGATAGTTTTGTGTTTTAATCTCACTACTAATTTACTAATTTTATCTAAAAGTAAAGTTTTTTATAGAACAAATGGAGTAAAATATATCTCATGGTGGATTTGATTAAAATAATATGGTATTACAGTAGTGGTCGGTGTACTTCTTCCATAAAACCAATTAAAATTAAATAATGATTTATAAAAAAGAATATAACAACATTATATATATATATATATATATATATATAATATGAAAGGGAGGAACGGTTTTTTTCTTCTCTCTCCTCTGGCCGACGTGGACTGGCAAGGCACTGTTCATGCTGTAGCGACGTGTACGCTCTTGCGGGGCCTAAAAATATATATAAAAAATTGAGCAGCGACAGCAATAGGGCACATGCATCCGGCTGGCTCTCGGGGTGACCCAGCCAGCTCTCTTCCTCGGTGGCCTGGCTTCTCCCTTCCTGCAGCGATTTCCTTATCTTTTTCCTATTTTGATCGCTTGCTTCAAATGGACGTTCCAGATTTGATCCCGGTCCTCTTCATCTGGCCAGACAGTGCAGGGATAGCGTCCGATCACGCGGGGCAGAGGGAGACAGTAACCCACAGGATGATGTCTCCCGGATTTGCAAAACCTGCAACTGCAGCGACGCATGCAGCTTTCCTGGGGGATGCAGCATTGCAGTGTGGTGTGGACGCCACGGCACTGCAGGTCCTCATCACCTAGTCACAGCAGCCTTGTATTTATTTTGGGTCGCAAGTTGAGCTGAGATGAGATGTCCGGGTCAGATTCAGACGTCCTGGCGACGCTGCATTATATCCGGTGATCTTTTGGGCAGTGTTTACAATGGCATCGAGCAGTGAATTACACCAGCTTGTGACAGCATCAAACAAACACGTTCCACTTGCAGTTTTAAAACGAGGGTGAGATAGGGTTTCAATGTCATCACTGGTCTAAGGTCCCGTTTAGCTACATGAGCTAGACTTTAATCCCTATCACATCGAATGTTTAGATATTATTTTGGAGTATCAAATATAGACTATTTACAAAACCCATTCATAATCGATGGATTATTCGCGAGACAAATCTAATGAGCTTAATAATACAATAATTTGACAGTGTGATGCTACAGTAAACATTTGCTAATCATGGATTAATTAAGCTTAATAGATTCGTCTCGCGAATAATCCTCCGATTCTACAATTATTTTTATAATTAGTTCATGTTTAGTCCTTCAAATTGATGTTCAAACATTCGATGTGATACGGATTAAACTTTATCCATGCAACCAAACGCCCCCTAACTCACGCCCTCGTCTCCTTCTATACCTGTATTACTCCTGTCAGGAATATGATCCTGGGCTACCTCCCGAGTGATTTTAAGTCGACCAATAAATGGTCAGAGCCCGCCATGAGGACAGTGATTGGGATCTGAAGGCGTCCGAGTCTGGCACTCGGGAAAGAAGCCATCCTGACCACATGTATTCGGACGGTCACCATTAAGATTCAGGCCGTCATTAATCTCCATAAACCCGCAGTCATTAGCGTGGTTATCATTTGAGTTATTACCCATGATCTGACCGTTTATATCATTAATAGGTCATTAGTGGGGATTTATTCATCATTTATAACCCTCGATCTCTCCCATATAAAGGGATCGACGGGAGCCTAAAAAGGGACACGTGGAATCAGACTCACACGATCTAAAGCTCTCATACGCTAAAGGTTATTCAGGCCCAAAGCTCATATCACACACAGGATTAGGGTTATTATCCTTCGGGAGGCCCGAACCTGTCTAAAAATCTCTTGTCTCTGTCTCTGTGATTGAGATAACCATTAGATCATAGCACCGTACTACCCTTAGCCTAATCAAAAACCTCTCTACGGACACCCCTGTAGGGCACTGTTGTCTTACACAACGACAGCTGGCGCGCCAGGTAGGGGCGGGTGCGTTTGTGTTTTTCAACTGATCCAATGGCTGTTGTCTGTAAAGTTGGCACCTAGGTTTCAGTTGGAGCGATGATCACTTTTGAAAGATTAACTTTCGTAGGTGATTGCATGCGCCAACTGGTGCTAACTACTGCCGCCTCGATGAGGGCGAAATCTTTACGCACGACGACAGTGTGTTCTCTGGTCCCTAAGGCATCGGAGCGCCCAGCTCCTCCCAGGGCACCTGTTACGAACTTTTGGGCGCCCAAGCGCCTAGCATCGTCTAGGGCTCGTCAGCTTCACGCCGCCGACTCGCCCGTCGACTTCGTCATCTTCGCTGGACCAGAAGGGCAAACGGTCCAGCGGCGTCACTTCACCAAGGTCGTTTCCAAGCAACCTCGCCATCAGGCCACATCGATTAAACCAATGCCTTTACCAAACATCATCATGATGGTCACGGGAGCTGTCTCCGACGACGAGCCTTCTAACTCCGCTGAATCTAGCACTCATCGATGCTAATGTCACGAGCGTAATGCTGCTCATTCAGCACGTCGTGCGAGGATCCATGCTATGGCCGGTGCCTCTCGCCAAGGCGCCTCAGAAGCTTACACCATGGACTTTGAAGGTCATGCCGTGTATCGCACGCCGACCGCGAACCTCCTCGCCATCAAGAGGGCGCTAGCCGCCCTCCCCGATTCGCCTAAGCTCCAAAGGGCTCGGTCAATGACCCAAGCTGCTGCTGCTCAGATTACTGAAGTGGCACTGCCTGCACGGTCAAGATCGCCAAGGCCGTCTCCACGGCCGAGGCGTTTGCCGGCAAGATCCCTATCACAAGACCGAAGGTCGATGTCCTAATCGCTTCGGCGGTCGAAACGTTCGTCGGCCAGATCCCAATCTCTGGACAGGAGGTCGGTGTCCCGACCGTCCCGGCGGTCAGAGTGTTCGTTGATCAAATCACGATGTCTGGACCGTAGGACGCCTCCCCGATCGCTCCGGCGGTCAACACGTTCGCGTCCGCGCGAGCGTCTTGGAAGTTCCTACTCGGGAGATGTCCGAGAATACATCAACCAAGCGCGGGATGCGCGTAACACCATTTCTCACCGTCGCGGTGAATGCGAGCGCCGCGAGCTCCGTCGTCGAGATCTATTCGACCGGAGTTATGGAACGTCCGGGGCTAACCGACCTGACACCGACAACTTGCGCCACGATGGTTTTCCAGCCTTCTCCGAGCGCCTTCGTCTAGTGGAGTGGCCCCGAAATTTCTGCCCGACGAGAGTTACACCTTACGACGGCAAAATCGACCCCTCACAGTGGCTGCGGCTGCGGCTGTATTACACGGCCATTCGCGCAGCCGGAGGGGATCAGGACGTCATGGCTAATTATCTCTTCGTGATGTTGACTTCGGCCGCCATCAGCTGGCTGGCCAGGCTCCTGAAAAATTCTATTAACTCCTGGGAAGAGTTGTGTAATGCTTTCATCTCCAACTACCAAGGAACTTGGCAAAGGCCGGCCTCGCGTCATGACCTATGCCAAGTACGCCAAAAAGACGGTGAGTCCCTGAGGGACTACATCTGTCGCTTCTCCGAGCGTCGGAACACCATCGCAAGCATATCTAACACCGACGTGATGCCCATCTTCCAAGATGGTTTGTGGAAGCCCTCGAAGCTATTTCGCTATCTGGTGATGCACGAGCCGAGCGACCCTGGTGCGATGATCACCATCGCCGAACAATTCGCTAGCGCCGAGGACGTCGAGTGGGAGCAATTGCACCCGAAAGCTCAAGAGTCCGACAAGGCGAAGAAGAAGAAAAAAGATCGTCGCCAATCTCCTTCACGTGATAATTATGACAAGCCCGAGTCCTCCTCCCGTAATCGGAACAAAAAAAGGAAAGGCAAGGAGATCATGGTCGCTGACAAGGATTCCCGACCATCTAGTCAGAATAACTCGGTATTGCAGGAGGTATTAGACAAACCCTGCATAATTTATCCTAACAGCAACCACACCGTCCGCCGGTGTTATCAGCTGTAGAATCAGATGATGAAAGAGACGAAAGCAAATCCCCGATAAGACAATCGTCGTCGGGATGACAAGAAAAAGAAGTCCAAAAAGGACAACGAAGACGCCGAGGCATCTCCGGCAGCAAACGACTTCCAGGAGCCCGCCCGAACGGTCTCCATGATTTTTGGTGGCGGAATTACTACCGAAACCAAGCGTCAACAGAAGTTGCTGGCCCGCCGCGTCAACTCCATCAGCACCGAGCCGACCGAGCGCCTACGGTGGTCGGAGATCCCGATCTCCTTAAACCGTGAGGATCAGTGGACGGACGTCCCCAAGCCGGGACGTTTTCCACTGGTCGTTGATCCGGTCATCCTCAAGGTCCGCATCAAGAGGATGTTGATTGACGGCGGCTGTGGCCTCATCGTTCTGTTTAAAGGAACGCTAGCTGCACTCGGCATCGCCGAATCCTCTCTCCAGAAGATGGATACGTCCTTCTATAGGATCGTAGCAGAAAAAGCCTCCATACCACTTGGCACTATCACTTTGCCAGTCATGTTTGGTACTCGAGACAATTACAGGACCGAGCATATTAAGTTTTACGTCGTCGACTTCGAGACCGCCTACCACGCCGTGCTTGGGCGGCCGTCCCTCGCCAAATTTATGGCGGTACCCTACTATGTATATCTGGTTCTTAAAATTCCTGGACCAGGGGAGCCTTCTCCGTGAAGGGAGATGTTGCCACCTCGCATGCCTGCGAGCGGGATAGCCTCACCTTGGGGGAGGCCATGGACATTTCTGTTCGGATGGAGGAAATGGTTCAAGACGTCAAGATGATGCCGACCACTACGCCATCTACGTCAAGCCTGGTGCCCTCGCCTGCTGAGTACAAAAGTATTTAACTCTCGGACGCTGACCACTCCAAGACAGCGCTGATCGGGACATCGCTGGATCCTAAATAGAAAAGCCCGCTCGTCAGCTTCCTCCGCTCCAACGTCGACATTTTCGCCTGGTAGCCATCTGACATGCCTGGCGTACCTCGGGAGCTGATCGAGCATGAATTCCATGTTTACCCGACCGCCCAGCCGGTTAAGCAGAAGATGCGCGGATTTGCTCAAGATCACAAAGAAGCCATCAAAGAAGAAGTCGCACGCCTGTTGGCAGCAGGATTTATAAAAGAGATGTATCATCCCGACTGGGTAGCAAACCCGGTCCTTGTAAAAAAGAAAAATAGAGAATGGAGAATGTGCATTGACTACACCGATCTCAATAAGCGATGCCCTAAAGATCCATTCCCGCTACCGCGCATTGATCAAGTGGTCGATTCCACTACCGGCAGTGCCCTTTTATGCTTCTTAGATTGCTACTCAGGATACCATCAGATCAGGCTGAAGGAGGAAGATCAAGAGAAGACATCATCCATCACCTCATTCGGCGCCTACTGCTATACATCAATGCCTTTTGTGCTGAAGAATGCGGGGGCTATGTACCAGCGGGCTATTCCGCGCTATTTGGCTGATCAGATCGGCCGCAACGTGGAGGCTTATGTGGATGATGTCGTCGTCAAGTCCAGAAGGCCAGAAGATCTCATCGCCGACCTCCAAGAGACTATGGACAACCTTCACAAATTTAGATGGCGGCTTAACCCGGAGAAATGTGTATTCGGGGTGCCAACTGAAAAGCTGCTTGGGTTCATAGTCAGCAGTCGGGGAATTGAAGCAAATCCCGAGAAGATCTTCACAATTTTGAACATGGACAAGCCTAGCAACGTCAAGCAAATCCAACGTCTAACAGGCTGCATGACATCACTTGGTCGGTTCATTTCCCGACTAGGTGAGCGCGGAATGCCCTTCTTCAAGTTACTAAAAAAAGAAGGTGATTTTGAATGGACACCAGAGGCCGATCAAGCATTCGCCGACCTCAAGAAGTTTTTATCTTATCCGCCTATCTTGGTTGCGCCGACTCCTGGTGAAACACTCCTCCTCTACATCGCCGCCACGACCCATATGATTAGCACCGCCATGGTTGTCGAGCGCCCGGAGGAAGGACATGCCTATCCGGTTCAAAGGCCGGTATATTTCATATCTGAGGTGCTTGGACCATCTAAAGTCTGGTACCCCCAGGTCCAAAAGCTGTTGTACGTCATCCTCATCACCGCCCGGAAGCTCAAGCATTATTTTTAAGCTCACTCGGTGGAGGTGATCACTGAATTTCCACTCGGTGATATTTTACGAAACCGAGATGCGACTAGTCAGATTGTGAAGTGGGCCATTGAGTTAGGAGAATACACTCTCGATTTCAAGCCCCGCACCGCCATCAAGTCCCAAGCTCTCGCCGACTTCGTGGCCGAGTGGACCGAGATTCAACTCCCACCTGCAAGTGATCTCCAAGAGCATTGGGTTATGTATTTTGATGGGTCACTCAGCATTGACGGAGCAGGAGCTAGAATTCTCTTAATAACCCCTCAAAGTGAAAAGTTAAGATATACTCTCCAGCTATTATTCATGGCATTTAACAATGCAGCCGAATACGAAGCTCTCCTTAATGGTCTGCGCATTGCCATTTCCCTTGGGATTCAAAGATTAATGGTATATGGATATTCTAAATTGGTTATTAGCCAAGTCAACCAAGATTGGTCTTGTACCAGCGAAAAGATGGACGCTTATTGTCAAGAGATTCGCAAGCTAGAGGGAAAGTTTAGTGGCCTTGAGTTCCATCATGTCCCCCGGGACGAGAACTCGGCTGCTGACTTCTTGGCAAAGCTAGGCTCGTCCAGAGCCCCTATGCCGTGTGGTGTTTTCCTCCAGGAACTCCCGAAGCCGTCAATTCAACTTGATGGAGATCAACCTTCGAAGACCTAGCAAGCCCCATGGTTATCACCGACGATGAAGAAGACTGGCGAAAGCCGATTATCGATTTCATCCTCACTGCCAAGGCTCCTGAAAATAAAGATGTAGCAATTCGCCTATCTAGAAGAAGCAAACAATATGTTGTAGTGGGATCAGAGTTGTATAAGAGAGCAGCTTCAACCCGAGTACTCATGAGGTGCGTCAGCAAAGCAGAAGGCTCAGAAATTCTCAAAGAAATCCACTCGAGCATATGCGGAAATCACGTCGGCGCTCGAACTCTGGTCGACAAGGCCTTCAGGTCAGGCTTTTATTGGCCGACTGCTAATGAAGATGCCAAGCTACTAGTTCGCAGCTGCTTAGGTTGTCAATTTTTTGACAAGCTGCATCATCTCCCTGCTCAAGCACTCCATACCATCCCGGCCTCATGGCCGTTTGCATGTTGAGGACTCGATATGGTCGGACTTTTTCTAAATGCCGCCCAAGGTTATGATCGTCTGTTTGTAGCCATTGATAAGTTCACCAAGTGGATAGAAGTAATGCCGCTAAGGACAAGCACAGCTAAGAAGGCCGCAGAGTTTATCCAGGACATAATATATCGTTATGGTATTCCTAATCAGATCATCACAGACCTTGGAACTCAATTTACCGCAATGACTTTTGGGAATTCTATGAGGATTGGTGTATTGAAGTCAAATATGCTTCTGTTGCACACCCAAGAGCTAACGGTCAACTTGAAAGAGCTAATGGCATGATATTACAAGGGTTAAAGGCCAGAATATTTGATCTCCTCAGTAAATATGACAGTCGGTGGATGAAAGAATTACCAGCTGTTCTTTGGGGTCTTCGTACTCCGCTGAGCCAAGCTACTGGTAGGACTCCATTCTTCCTTGTGTATGGGTCGGAGGCCATCCTACCAGTAGATATGTTGCATGAGTCCCCCAAGATTCAGCATTATAAAGAAGGTGCAGCCGAGCAGACAAGAGAAGAGGACATTGATAGTCTTGAAGAAGCTCGTCTAGCTGCTGCAATACAATCCGATCGGTATCAGTAAGGATTGTGAAGGTATCATGACCGTAATGTACGTGGTCGGTCATTTCAAGTGGGAGATTTAGTCCTCCGCCGAGTACAATCAGCAGTCGGTGCCCATAAGTTATCAGCTACATGTGAAGGACCATACATCATCTCTGAAGTAACCCGACCAGGATCATATCGCCTAATTCGTGAAGACGGTCAAAGGATTGCGAATTCATGGAATATCGAACATCTTCGGTGCTTTTATCCTTGATAAAACAAGCTAAGTTATTATTTTCAATAAAGATGTTCGACTTTTATTTTATTCGCCTTCTTTCTTTCTTTTTGTCTGACCCCCGAGTGCTTAAAGTCTTATCGTTTAACTTGGAATTCATGATCCGCTCTGATCGAGTTAAGTTATTCTTTTTGCTCGCTCGGGGGAGGGCTCGGCTTAGTTATTCTGTGACCTACCCGATTGCTTTTTATGATGTTTTGACTACATGTGATGCCCATGGTTCAAAACAGCGTGCACGTGGCTCAAGTTTCACTACGCTACGGATCTAAGCTATAACATACAGTCGAACATTCATACTGAGTGGTCGGACACAGAACAAACTTAATATTAAAAAACGACATTGTTTCATTACATCAAAATGTATATAATTGCATGCTGTCTATAATTTTTTCTACTCGGCAGGTGCAGCTAGATAAATCTGAATGTCTGAGATTAAAACACTAGCTGTCTCCTCCACCTCCACGTAGATGCGTGTCATGTCGGACTCCACGGTGCCCATCGGCCACCCTGCTCGGATGTAGTCCAAACGAGCTATCGGATACAGCGCTCGGACAATCCCGAGGGTGTGAGTGGCCGCCGTCCGAGCGAAGTCCCAGGTTTGATCCCGTAGACGTGTGTCGGCTCCCTCAAGCCGCGCGAAGGACTCCTCCGCCGACCAGACCGTGCCAGATGGCACCTCATCAATCATCTTGATGAGCGTCTCGGCACTCGCCCGAGAGCAGTCCCGCTGCACTTGAGTGTTGGCCAAGCGCTGCTCTAGATCGGTGAATTGGGCGCCCACTCGCCGGTGAAACTCTGCAAACAAAACATAATTTCAGGAAATGCTTTAATAAAAGCAGAGTACTAAGAGAATCTAAGTTGATGGTCCATACTTTTGTACTCACCCGACCACTTGTTAGCGGCTGCCTCGGATTTCTTGAGCTCCTCTTCAAGCTTCGTCACCCTAGCAAGGGCTTCATCCCTCTCGGCCAAGGCCTGTTCGGCCGTAGAGATCGATTGTTCCGCCATGCTGGTAGCTGTCTCAAGTCAATCTTGAGAAGCAAACCACTCTGCCACGCAAACACTGGTTAACACAATCGCAGAAGAGAAAGTTAGCGATAAAAGACAGTCAGAACGCTTACCATGAGAGTGGAACTCAAGCCACTCATGAAGGATGCGATTGTCCTTCTCCCGTTTTGCCAAATCAGCATTTTTACAAGTCAGATGATCAGTCAACTGACTCACCAGGAGCTGCAAAAAATATGATACAAGTTAGTCAAAATGCATATGTACATTGTATGTGTGAAACTAACACTTGCAGGAA
>KE373102.1:190969-209006 GCA_000418225.1 Zizania latifolia
GGATCCGACGGCGCATGAAACTGAGCGCCACATGGACGCCCGACAAGTGAGCCGCCCGAAGCTGCTAGATCATCTTCACCAGCTCGTCCACTTGACCTTGCTCCTCTGATTGGCAGCGGTCGGACCAGGTGAGTGCCGGCACCAGCACCCGATCGACTTCTGGAGATAAGGCTGGATCGTGGTTGGCGGCGTAGAACCAGCTCGAGTGCTAGCCCTTGTTGGAGGAGGGGAGCGGCACCGGGATGTACTCGGCCGCCTTCCCATCTCGAAGTTGAAGCCCGCAGCCGCCGACCACCTTCTTTTTGTTGTTCGGCCGCAGATAGAAATAGTGGCGAAACAAGTTAAAGTGGGGCTCAATACCCAGAAAAGCTTCGCACAGGTGTACGAAGATAGTAAGGTGGATGATAGAATTGGGATTGCGGTTGTAAAGAGAAATGTCGTAACGGTGAAGGACGCCACGGAAAAAGGGATGGGCCGGAAAGACGAACCCGTGAGGAAAGGACTCGAACACCACGAGTTCTTGGGTGTTCGAAGTCGGGAACGCCTCACCATCGGCAGAACGCCATGCCGACAGCACACTCGGCGAAATCTCACCTCGCTTCTCCAACATCGCCACCACGCGCTTCGTCGCCTTCGATGGCTGAAATTCCGCCGACCGGTCGACGGCCTCTTGAGGGTTGAGCGCCGTTATTGGGATGTCTAAAGGTGGAGTTAGAGGCTTAAAGTTGAACAATCGCCGCGCTTTGCGATAGCAAACAATATAGTTGCAATGTCGCTTGGGGTTACAAGGCGCCAGAGCTCAAGGAAGAAGATGAAGGCTCAAAGTGTGCGGAAGGCTTAAGGGTCCTCAAGCGGACTATTTATAACCTTCCCGCACGACGGTTTGAGTTCCCGAGACGTCGCGATTGCCTAAAAACACGTCCCGAAGCAATCTTTGCCATTAATTACGCCGTTCAATATTTTATTAAGCCTACCATCTAACCGATGATTGCAGATCCAGCGGCGGATGTCAGGGGACAAATCGGTGCCTGCAGTTTATTAATTTAAACTCGCATCTGAAGTGTTGTCTCGGAAGTTAGGAAATCCCTTGAACTGTCGATTCTGACAAGCGCCAGTCTGCACGGGCAGATGTCCTTTCGCCCGAGGGGGACCCACAAACACTCCACGGCGCCGCGCTGCGCCAACTGATAACTTTTCGCAAAAAAACACTAGATGGGCCTACAAGTCCCTAGACTCAGGCTAGTTCTGCGAACGCCAATATGACGGTTGGGCGGATTTGAAGCATTTTTTATACTGGAGTTTATTTTATTCAAAGAAACTCCAGTTTCGGGGGCTACACTCGGCAGGTGCACCTGAGCGGTGCACTGACCGGGAAAAATTCATCAAGATTAAAACTTCAGAGCCCTTTCCGACTGCTCAACTTCATATGCACGCCAAAAAGTGCTCGGGGGCTACTGTCGGGAATATGATCCCGGGCTACGTCCCGAGTGGTTTTAAGCCGACCAATAAATGGTCAGAGCCCGCCATGAGGACAGTGATTGGGATCTGAAGGCGTCCGAGTCCAGCACTCGGGAAAGAAGCCATCCCGACCACATGTATTCGGACGGTTACCATTAAAATCCAGGCCGTCATTAATCTCCATAAACCCGCAGTCATTATCGTTTATCCTTTGAGTTATTACCCATGATCCGACCGTTTGTCATTAATAGATCATTAGTGATGATTTATTCATCATTTGTAACCCCCGACCTTTTCTATATAAAGGGATCGGCGGGAGCCTAAAAAGGGACACGCGGAATCAGACTCACACGATCTAAAGCTCTCATACGCTAAAGGCTATTCACGTCCGAAGCTCATATCACACACAGAAGTAGGGTTATTATCCTCCGAGAGGCCCGAACCTGTCTAAAAATCTCTTGTCTCTGTCTCTGTGATTGAGATAACTATTAGATCATAGCACTGCACTACCCTTAGCCTAATCAAAAACCTCTCTACGGGCACCCCTGTAGGGCACTGTTGTCTTACACAACGACAACTCCCTACATCTAAAAATATTCTATTTCTAGATTTTTAACTTTATCAAGAATATTTTATTTGAATCTTTTTACCCCGCAATGAAATCCGATTTCATTCTTGAAGCTGTTGATTGGTTCTTAAATTAAGAGATTTTAATCCTTCAATACATACTGTATATTCATTACTCATCACTTAATAATATTACTCTCTTATTAACAAGATACACTTTAGTTTTTTATTCTCACAACTAATTTTATCAACTTTATCTAAAAAGTAATTTTTTTGCGATGGAGGAAATATTTGACACTGATGATATATTGTTTGATACATTTTCCTTCCTGTTTTTGGGCATAATCCGAAGTTATATAATTGTGACATGTTTTCCACGTTAATTAGTAACTTGGGAATAGCCAAATCTTACTTTTCTCATCCAAGAAGGACAGTTCAAGTACAGATCGATCATATTTGTACGTTGAAATAGTTGTACCGGTCCGTGCGCAGTTACCATGCATGCTGCCACACACAAAGCTTCTGCCTCACGTGTGTACAACTTACTAGCAGCCTTCGTTTTCCGCTCACCATCCTCCGATGAAGCGTCGATTTCCAATCGGATACGACTCGAGGCCAACACTTGGAGTGGTTAGTACCATGGAGGACTCGAGGCCACGAGCGTCCGGCTGCAGGCGCGGCCATAAGAACACAACGCTACACCTGAAATCGTACCATGGAGAGGGAGACAACACGTACGCAAGCAGAGGTCACTCTCGTATCCAGACATCGCAGTTGCAGAAAGCACCGGGTGTGTGTGAGAGAGAGAGAGATAGAGAGTCAGAGAGAGGCATGGACTGTTGGACACACGATGGGGCACCTTGAACTCGCGGTGGAAACGGCCGGGTAGCCACTAGCCAGGCATCCAAGTCCTTGTGCTGACAGCGTCTGATTCGATCCAGTCAATTTTAGCCACATTTTCCGTGACGGCGGGACCGGACAGGTACTGTAGCTAATGAAGAAGTCAAGAATTTTACCATGTAATATCTATCATTGTTATTTACTGCTCCCCCTCCGTTCTAAAATATAGGAAGTTCTATGTTTAAGTACGTGTATTAAGATATAAGTAAAAAATTATACTGTTTTTTTTTAGTGAGCGTAAGTCTAAAAGTAGTTAAGTGAAATAATGAGTAATCAAGTATGAAGATAACACAGATACTTTAAAGATAAAAGTTAATCTTTATAAGTTATAGCAGGTTGTTAAACTTAGGATAAAGGAAAATTTTACAGTCCTTAAGGAGGTACCAAAATATACCATAATTTTTAGTGTTAATTTTGATACCTTCAAAAACTGTAAAATCACTCTAGTGTAAATTATACTGGTTTTGTCAGGGCTGTTTGTGATAAAAGCTGACAATATTTGCAAGAGAGTTTCCATGGTGTGCTTTTGATATACGGTGTGAAATGTCCGTTTTGCCCCCGGTGAGTTTTGCCTCCCTTTCACATATTCCCTTAAAATATTAGGTTTGCAGTTGGCACTCCTTTTTCTTTTTTTTAAGAGCTTGCGTCTGGCCTAATATTTGGTTGTGTGGGTCATTGTCAGTTAAGCATAATTAAGTAGAGAAGTCCTAACAAACGGTATGCAAAAGAATCACGTAGCTTTTGCAAGTTTTTAGACGATGGAATTGAATCACGTAGCTTTTAGGAGTTGCTTTGCAATTGCAACAGCTAACTGAGATAGTCAGGAGACGGTGAAATCAAACGAAAGTTACATGAGGGCAGGGGAAACTGAGGCTGAAGAACAAATGGGCCACGGCAAGGACAATCACCTTTCAAGATTTGTTCCAGTAGCCATATGCAGCAGATATACATGACAGCTAGCCAATCAATCAAATTCTTCGTCGTGAATTCCATGAGGTGCAATGCAATCGGTTGTCTTTCAGCATGGGGTGCGGTTGTCTAGTTGTTTTCTGGATATTTCTTATGCTTTTTTTGTCGAACTGGTGAAAGATTAAAGTTAGATAATTTTAATTTATCAAATAATCAAATAATTTATAATAGATAACGGAGAGAGTGAGTAGCTAATAATCGCATGAGCCCTACTGAAATACTGTGATAACCACTCTATTCAAAGATCCAGACTAACTGGTTGGCACTGCAGGGCAGTCGGGCTCATGTACAGTCACTAGCTACCTACTGTCTACCTGAATATTTCTTGTTGCTAGATCGAGTGTTAAGGTTGATCAAATTCTCCATTATTTTCTTTCCATTAACTCGTATTCTAGTGTTATATTTCTTAATTTGCTATTTACTTCGTTCACTGAATAATTTTCAGTCCGAACTTTACCATTAATTTAAAAACACGACTATAGTTATATTAGTCAAACCATAGCCAAAATCGGAATTACACAGGTGGGCATTTCGTCGAGCAAACACACCATTTTTTAGGCCGAACATGGTACAGCTAGCTCACACCGATGGGGCAGGTCGCGCAGTTACGCACGATGGAGAAACGTGCAAGTCTATCCATCTGAGCCGGCAATGCAACTAGCAGCAGCAGCAGTAGGGGTGCCTTACTACGGCGCACGAGGAACATGCGGTGCGACGCCGACCTGACACGACTGCCCGATTGGGGGCGGCAGCATCGACAGCGCAGGCGAACTGACGCGTCGTGGGCGCGACCAGCTCGAGCTAGCGGCACGCCGCACGCCGCGCGCTCGCTCCGATCGGCCGGTCCACCACGCGCGCCATGGAACACGACATGTGCGCGCGCGCGTGCAGGTGCGCGGCGTGGTCACACGCAGGCCAGGCCCAGCCGGCGCGTGTCGCTCGCTCGAGGCAGCGGCAACGCGCGCCTGCGCAGCCGTGCACGCCACGAGCGGCGGTAGCGAGCTCGATCACGCTGATACCGTCAACCGGATCATGCAAGGATGTCGACGGGTCCGATTCCTATTCTGAATTCCTTATTTTTCAACCGCGAGAATTTAATTAGAGAGTATGACATGAGCGAGAAGAGTTTTCATCCCTGTTCCTATTTTCCAACAGGAGCGGTTTTTAGTCAAATAACCTACTTTAATTTAGAGTTAGTTGACTATACTGTCTAGCATAATAATCATAGAGCTTCTACGGTGAAAAATGTACCTTCTAAGATAATACATCTAATTAATTTTAGTACTTAATTTAGTACCATACAATTCTACATATATACACGTAAAAATAAAAGAAAATGTAGAAAGATAATAGATCATCTTATTTAAATCTGAGCAGTTAAATCAAAAGAATAAACGATTCGTAATTATTTGATTGTACCTTAAAATTCTAATTCTCCTTAGGCTTGTTTTTAACTTTTTGATAGCGGAGACAGGATCTCATGTATGTTATCTAGCGTAATCACAGATTCAAATGTTTCAACGTATCTTTTGCACAAACAACAAATCATTGAAATGACAACCTTTTAGTAACAAATCGAAGTTGAGGATGCAGATGAGTAGAGGATGGTTGCGAATTGCGATCAGATCGAACGGGAATTCGCGGTCCAGGGGGGCGCTGTTTTGCGGGGTGTTAATTGATTGAGCTTAGGTGCGGTCGGCAGCGGCACCGTCACTGTCGTGTGAGTACACATGTGTCTGCCCTTTGATTGCTGCCTCTGAATCGCCGTGGACCGGCTCACCTGCCGACCAGGTGAGTGAGACGAGCAGCATAATCATCGTCATAAAGTTGGTTTTTTTACGTTCTTACGGATTACCGAGAAGTTGAGATGTATTTTTATGTTAACCAGGTTGCATTCAGAGGTGCAAGTATCAAAAAGTACAGACATTTCTCAGTCTCTTATATATTTTCGGAAGATTCGGTCTCTTATAATGAGTTCAAAGATACTGTTGTTTGACAGTAAGAACATGAACTTTTGTTTTACTGGAGGAGAAGATTGCTTCAGACGAGTGATTTGGTAAAAAATTCTTCTGAAATTAAGTGGGCATTATGAAACAGAGTAACATTGTGTCATTAGCAAGATGTCAGGCCTGTCCATCTCCAACTATTGTGACCGGCCCATTTTGTTGCCAACCGTTGGGCCGTCCACCGCAACCAGCAGAGATTTTTTTTATAAAAAAAAATCTATTTTTATTTGAAATTACATTTTTAATTTTTTATTTTTAAGCGGCCCATATCCCCGCGGAAAAAAGAAGGCCCACAAAATATAAAAATAGGAATTCCCGTAACGGGACAGGGAGCTACGTGCAAAAAAATTCACGTAAATGTGACTAATACGGCGAGTAATACGGCATTACTCATACCGTATACAAATTGTATGGATATTGGTATAGTTATACTATGCGTAAAGGATATCGAGTGGCAGACTTGCTAGCTGAGGATATTGTGTTAGTTATAAAATATAGTTTATGATGATAAGTGTAACGTTATAAAATATATTTTGTGACAATAAACAAATCATCATATATAAATGTGTGTTCCATCTAGGACGAATTTTCTACGTAACGTCTCTCGTTAATTACATTCTAACGATTGTTGTATGATAAATTATGTGACGCATGATGAAGTTATGTCGTATTTTCTACATACGATGAACTTGAGAGAGAGAACTCGATCCTTATTATTGCTAAAACCTTAAGATGATACAAGCTGCCTAGCTCGATAAGTACCCAACAACGTGGCGAGTTCCTTGCAAAGGTACGTAGTCGTGGGTATGGTACGTGGATTGCTAGAGCCCTAGAGCAGCTGGGCCATGAGCTTGAACTCCTCGAGGCTAATGGCGCCGTCGCCGTCGCCGTCCATGCAGGAGATGATCTCCATGCAGTCCTCGACGCTGGCGGTGCCCATGAGGCTGAGAAGCCTGGCGAGCTCGTCGGCCCCCAGCACGCCGTCGGGCCCGGCGGCTGACTCCAGCGCCGGCACGGCCGACTGCAGCAGCGCGCCGAGCGCGCCCATCCCGAGCTCCCCGGCGTTCATCACGTCCAGGAGCTCCTCCACGCTGAGCTTCCCGTCCCGGTCGGCGTCGGCGCGCGACAGCATGTCCCGCACCTCGTGCTCCGGCTTGTCGAGGCCGAGCGACGCGAGGAGGCCGCGGAGCTCCGGCGCCGTGACGAGGCCGTCGTTGTCGGAGTCGAACGCCTGGAAGGCCTCCACGAGACTGCTGATGTAGCTCAGCGCCTCGAAATCCACCGACAGCGGCTGAGTCTGCGGCGAAGGCCGTCCCGCCGGCGTTGCCATCGCGTCCACGACCAACCTAGCTAGCCTGACAGCTCTTTGGTGGACGTACCTCGACTCGCCTAGCTTGAAGAAGCAGTGCTTAAGAAGAAGGTGAGGGAATCTGAACCTTGGTCACTTTGATTGTGTCGACATGGAGCACAATAATGGAGCATCTTGTTCCTTCCTAGCTAGCTAGTGATAAGCCCTCTGCAGGACTGGATTCTAATGTGCGATGGCATGCGTGCATGGACACTTAGCTTTGATAGAGATGTCAAAAAATTTCAGAAATTTTTGTAATTGCATGATCATGATATTTGAAAGGTGAAAGCGTGTGACTGCACATGGTTTCAATGTTTTCAAATCCGACTCCATGTCCATGGATAGGGAAATAAATTATATCGGATGCACTTTAAAATCCTCATGACCTCGTCTGAATTGGGTCTGTGTCGTCAAATTACCTCAATTCACATAACACCAAAACAGGTAAAGTCTTTACAACTTTGAAGCGTCCTAAGGAATTTATTCTTTACTCTCTACACCATCAGATTACCTCAGTTTTTCAGGTGACGCTAATTCAATTAGAGTCCTCACGAAAGATGACTTCAAATTCATCCCATAGAATTTATTTCCCATAGATAGTGTTGTTTATCTGAAGCAATATATTATGGGTAGCCTTCTCCTGTTCTCCATAAGCCTGAAGCCCTGAACCCTGATGAAGTCCTGTCTCCTGAACTGACAGACAAAATTACCAGCTTAAGAAAAATCTTGCTAGCAACAGCATGGATTGGGCTTCTTGTTTCTTCTCAAAATGTATGGCTTTTGATGGGCTGTGAATCTCTACAGGAACTGGGCCATTTTTCTTGATGGGCTGAATTGTAATGAGCTCTCTTTTGCTCCCCTTCGGTTATGGTCCGTTTGGTTTGGTGATGAGGATAGATGTGATGATCCTATCTATGGATTTTTGAATGAGATGATACATGTCAGATTTTTGGTTGGATGGATAGGATAAAACAATTTTTTGTTTGGTTAGGTGTATATAACTTGGATGAGATAAACCTAAATTTAGTGGGCTTATTTGTCAAATATATTTTTTTAATAAAAATATAATCATATGAGATCTTATTTTATAGATTAAATTATAATGAATACAATGATGTAATTAAATCATAAATTGGATAAATGATTTGGGAGGAAAAATCATTTGAATATTTATAAACGAATAATTAAATGCATCCTAACCAATCAGGAGATGACATATCATCTCATTCAATACTCGATGGACTCATCTAGAAAAATTTTCTGAATCCCTCCATCCAGCATATTGAAGGAATATTCCTCCGGTGACCATCTCATCCACCTTCGTCCTCCAACAAAACAGCTAACTGGATATGATGTCCTTATCCTATCCAGGGATATCCATCGAACTAAACGGACCCTTAAGTACTGCGAGCCATCTCTGGTCAGTCAACGTATGGTACCCACATCTGAATTTCTTTTCTAGAGTCCTTTATTAGAATAATTTGTATTTTATAAAAAATATATTTTTATTTGAAATTATATTTTTGGGTGGCTTTTCCAAAAAAAATCATAAAACCAACCCCTATCAATCATTGGTTTGACGATAGAGCATTAGAGAGTCTCATGTCATCAAACCAACGATAGACGAAATCCATTAACTAAATTCTAGCCTCTATCGCACCGTTAGTTTCGCGGCATGATTTATATCCACCATTAAAATAACGATAGGATCTATGTTGCCAGACTAAATAGGTTACCCCAAAATATAATTTTGAATAAAATATATATTATTTAAAAAATTCGAATAATTTGTCTAACTGCCTAGACAAAGCTTAGAAAGATGGGGACTAGGGACATTTCTGTCATTTATTCCGCGTGGTAGTATACAGGATAAGTTTCTATCAAACTGCTCTTTTCAACAGAATGAACACGTACATACGACTGGCAAAATTTCAGACAAAAACGCACGCAGCCCCTTATATTTGACCAGCCGGTCGATCAGTGCTTCAGAAACCCTAGAAGAATCTGTCAAAAGTCACCAAGAATTTTTTCAGAGACTACAGGAGGCAGCAGTACTGAAGACTGAATAATGCCAATGCACCTGAACTTTCTCTCCAATTAATGGCCCACAGAAGAACAGGTCTTGTGCAGATATGCAGAATGCAGATACACACAAGTGATATTTCTGGCCTTGAATGATCCAGCGTACTTACTATTGTCTGACCTGATCGCTATGGTATTGAACACGACAAGTTTTACTTACTAAGTTAGCTTTAAGCTAAACAGTCGAAGCATGTTGTCAAAAAACTCTGCTCACTATTATATTCTAAACAGTTTTTAAAATCTATACTTATTGTATGTGTAGTATGATTAAAATAATATATTACCCCTCTAAACTCGTTTTGTTTGGTATTTAATTAATAATACCATTATTGTAATAATTTTTTATATTAGGTGAAGTAAAAATCCAAATAAACTCAAGAAAACATCAAAACACAAGGTTTTTTTTCTACCAACAAGACCTAATATGGACTTATGGCTTATTTGGAAAATAAAATTTGCCCTTAGCCAAGTTGTCTATAAGGAGACCTAAATTAAGATAAGCAGCAAGTTTCAAGATTGATCAGATAAGACCACAGTCCATATAAAATCACAAATGCATCCTATCTCATCTTGCAACTAATCTCAGGCTACGTATACCTGATGAGTGATGGATGAGCTAGCAGCCAAATGTTTTGAGGGAGCTGATGAGACATGAGGTCGCAGTAACAGTACAATGTCAAACTACGTGATGATGCTTGAACCAGTCAATGTTATTACACCATGTTGAGTTAGAAAATCTCAGGGCAGCCACGTGTCACCGACAAGTGGTCCCGGTCCCACTTACCAGCTTCTTTATTAGGGCTGCCGAGCAGATCGCCCCATTTTTATAAGATATATGGTATATTCAGGAAGCTTAGATTCTAAAAATCAGCCGGTGAGTAACTGGTTCTCAATATTAATTAATTTCTAAATTTTATACCTATCAGTTTTTATAAACTAGAGAAAAATAAACTGTTTAAAGGAGATGAAGATTCTAAAAGTAGATATAGTTGTTGGAAGTTCTTCTGTAACGATGCCATATAATAAAGGAAAGATTTGTTATAGGACATCTAAAAACTGAGATATTTGCTGATGGACATCATACAAACGTGGTTTTGTCAGAGAACATCCCAAAATTACTAATATTTGCTGCAGGACACCGCCACCATTATTTTAATATTTTCTCGAGATAAAATTTTTAAAATGCCCAAAATGCCCCTTACTCTTTCTCTCTTTCCCCTCTCCTTGGTTTCTCCTCTCTGTGTGCTCCGGCTGGGCATTTCAAAAAATTTATCTCCAGAAAATATTAAAATAATGATAGTGATGTCCTGCAACAAATATTCATAATTTTGGGATGTTCTCTGACAAAGCCACGTTTTTACGATGTCCATCAGCAAATACTACTGTTTTTAGATGTCTTGTAGCAAATTTTACCAATAATAAAAGTAAAGTAAGTTAGAACAGGCGGCCAAGAATACTGCCCCAGTCTCTCTAAGCTCGTGGTTTTTGGGTGAAATGTAAGTTTATATTAGATTATATCACAGTACAAGTCAATGGAAGAAATTGACCAATTTATTATCAATTGCTAAGTGTGTACGGATTAATCAACTAGATATTGTCAAAACAGCCTCACCTAATGCGAAGTACCAACTACAAGAACCGAATCGTTCACCAAAGATGTTGACAATATCTTACAAGGAAGTTGCTAGCACCTCGTGTGAAACAGATGTTGATGGGGCTGCAGACATTTGAAGTTTATGCACCTGTGTACAGAAAAACAAGAAAGAACAACATTATACGCAGAGTTTTATATATGTTCAAGCCTTCAAAAGAATAATAAACTTAGGTCAAAAGAGATTGCTTGAGACCGATATTAGTAACTAGAATTATAACTCTTTTCGTCGGATAACAAAAACTCGCAGCATCATGCAAATAAAAGAAAACTCGCAGCTTCATGTAAATAAAAGAAAAGAGAGGTGATTTGTGTGAGATAATGCTACCTCTAAAAACCTGCACAGGAATTTAAATAATAAAGATAAAAGAGAGAAGGAATACACATGGGAACGTGAATTATATACATGTTAGATTTTTGTTAGGCAGCACTACGCAATCTCACGAGATCATCCCGTTTTCACTCAAAAAACCATCTCTACTGTTTCTAATCAGACATCCATTGGTCAATTAATTGCATTTAAATTCCTGCACGAGCTAAACTGTTTCATGCACATTATAATATTATATGCTGAAAATAATAAACAGGCCTTATCTAATTTCTAGGTCTAAATCTCCGTGCAAAGTCAGCAATATACGTGCTTAACTGGTCAACTTTTAAGCCCTTACGGATTTTTTCCCAAACAAAAGCTCAACCACCACAACAAATCAACAACAATGGCAGTGTCGCAACCACCGGTTGATACGGCGATCTTGTCAACTCGTCACAGCCACATTTCTTGCCCCATAACTTTTTACATCTATAATGGCAATGCGAGGGTGAAATGACACTTAAATAAATGAGAAGGCCTAGCTTTATTGCCAAAAGGCCAAGAACGGCAACACGTCAACGTTTGGATGCCCTCCTACATTATTCCACTTGCCACCAAAAAAATCTTGTGCTACATTAAATAGTCAGAGCACCTGCCATCCGTTTCAAAAAAATGCAGTTTTTTTTTTGGCAAATGTTGTGAACTTACGATGCGACAACTTCAAAATTAATCCTGAAATCAAATTATACATTTTTTATTAAAAAAAATGTGCCATACGGACATATAAGACTTCTTGTTTTTGAGTGTGGTCTTCGAGCAGTTGTAAATTTGCTATGAATGACGTGCTGTAAATTTCGTGAAACTGCTAGCACCAATCAGATCAAGATCGAGTCTGAATTGAATGGTTTGACTTGGACAGGATGACTTTTCCTCTCTCGGACAGATAGAGCTGAACGGCCTGATCTGGTGGCTGGTGCTTGTTTCTCGTTTGTGCAACTACTGCTAATTTATTTTAAAATAAATTAGCAGTATTAGTTGTGAGAGTAAAAAAACAAAGTACCACTAATTAATAAGAAAATAATATAAAGTGATAGATAAGAGTAGGTAATTTGTACTGAATGAATAAAACTTCTTAATTTACAAACCAAGAGTAGGTAAGGGAGTAGAAATTAATTTTTTTATAAAGTTAAAAGGGTATCCATAAAGTCTTTTTAAGATGGATTGGGTACATCGTAAGAACAGTATGAATACACAAAAAAAAAGGTTAGTAGTACTTGATACTACCAAACTAAAGAAAGAAAAAATCTCAAAAATCTATTCTACGAAGAACCATACCATTAATTCTGTTCCAATTAAAATTTTCTATTCACTAGTGCTATGGCACTATTCTGCATACCATGTTGACCGTAGAATCTCCATTGATGATCCATCAGGCTTGATTGCATGAATAATTTTATTGCTGGTCTACTCCATGCACATGGATACCAATCCTCTTATCCTGCAGCTCAAAACCTCAAACTCTATCAGATTATCTTAGCTAGTAGCTACAGCTTGCAGAGGACATGCATATCTGACTATCTCCAATTCCCACGTTACCTTGATACCTTAGAACTGTATCTTTTTCTTCTGTTTTTGTCATGATCCATTCATATGTCACACTCATACGCCCGTAGGGTCAAGGAAAACAAAGCAGAAAAGCTTCTGCAGACGTATACATCATCTTGATGTAATTGTCCGAGTTTAATAAAAGCTTTCTTTGTCTAAAAAACCGTATACATCACCCATCCGGAGCTCCACAAGTAAACGCCTCGGGCCAACAAGGGGAGGGTACCCACCCACCCACCACCCTCGTCCTAATCTCACCATTATCTTGAAGCCCCACTCGCTAATCAATCAAACACACACACACCCCTTGACGACGACGTAATGATTGCTTTAAATCATATCAGTTCTGAAGATAGAGTAAGTGCATTCCAAGTACCTGCCACTAGGAGAAGAAGTGTTGCCTTGCAGAAACGCTCGAATCTTCAGCATCTGTCTGTTCCTTTCACACATGGCCGACGCCTTTTCCCTGCCCAAGGAAAGCAATCCTGAAAGAGGTTCCAAGTGTGATAAGAACATTGCAATGAGAAAACTGAGCTGTTTCTTCAAAGAATTTTTACAGACTAGCTCTATCATCGGTCAGAATTTATCAACTATCAAGTGGTTTGTTCTCAAATTTTCCCGGGTTGCACGATAATATTGAGCCATTTTTTTTTAAAAAAAAATCCCTTGTCATGAAGTTGATGAGAGCATAGGTTTGGTTTCTTGTCCGTTACAGTCATATCACAGCTTCAGGAAGAAATGCATAAAATATAAGAGCAGGGGGCAATATTCAATAGCAACTAGCAAAGGTTGATGACGACCTGGAGAAGGATAACAACAACCGTTTTGCATAGGAAACTTGGACTTTTGCATGGAATTATAGCTGCCAGAGCAAAACGTCAAACATGTGAATTGGGGGTATAAAAATATTTCTTTTTCCCCTCTTGATTGAAAATATGGTAGTGGCAAACGTGTAAAAAACCAATTTGGATGTGCCTATAGTATCTGACCTTTGGTCTTCTTCTTCGAGGGAGCACGAGGAGAGATCAATAGAACAGAAACGGAAAGCAGCTTCTTCCTCCCCACCATGGCATGCTATTGCTGAACGAACCATTGGTTCTTTAGACAACCAGAATCCAAATCAGACATTCCTGCAGCAGGCGAGTTTCATGAGAGAACCATGCAGCCGCTCAATTCATCATACAGCAGAAGCAGCAGCAGCAACACCAAATTATTTGTGCCTTTCTTTATGCTTGCTGTTGTCCTCCTGCTCTCCTTTGCGTCTCCGGTCAGCTCCTGTACGGAGCAGGAGGAGAGCTCCCTCATCAGCTTCCTGGATGGTCTCCGGCAAGGAGGCAATGGCAACCTTGGCATGTCATGGGTGAAGGGCACAGACTGCTGCAATTGGGAAGGTATCATCTGCAGCAGCGATGGAACAGTCACAGATGTCTCACTGGCTTCTAAGGGCCTCAAAGGGCGCATCTCACCATCGCTCGGTAATCTTACTGGGCTGTTGCACCTTAACTTGTCTCACAACTCACTCAATGGCGGCCTACCAATGGAATTGGTGTTCTCCAGAAGCATCATAATCCTTGACGTCAGCTTCAACCGCCTAAATGGTTCTCTGCCAGAGCTGCAATCCTCTAGTGATGGTTTTCCTCTCCAGGTACTGAATATCTCAACCAACTTATTTACAGGGCAGTTCCCATCCAAACAATGGGAGGTGATGAAGAATATGGTTGCTCTTAATGCAAGCAACAACAGTTTCACAGGACAGATACCATCTTCTATTTGTATCAACGCCCCATCATTTGTTATCCTTGACATTTGTTTCAACCAATTCAGTGGCAATATTTCCCCGGGGCTTGGAAATTGTTCCAAGCTGAGAGAGCTCAAGGCTGGCTACAACAACTTTAGTGGAGCTCTCCCAGAAGAACTCTTCAGTGCTACCTCATTGGAGCATCTGTCTATTGCAAATAATGCTTTACAGGGAATTCTTGATGGTTCCCACATAGTAAAACTCACCAATCTGACTCTCCTTGATCTCGGATCGACTGGGCTCAATGGCAACATCCCGGATTCTATTGGCCAGCTAAGCAAATTAGAGGAGCTCCGATTGGACAACAACAACATGTCTGGTGAGTTGCCATCGGACCTAAGTAACTGCACAAATCTGAGGTATATCAGCCTGAGAAACAACAGTTTTGTGGGAAATCTTAGCAACATCAATTTTACCCGGTTGAATCTGGGAACTGCAGATTTCTCAATGAATAAATTCACTGGTACAATTCCTGAAAGCATATACTCATGCAGCAATCTAATTGCATTGCGGCTGGCTTACAACAAATTTCATGGCCAGCTCTCACCAAGAATGGGCAATCTGAAGTCCCTGTCCTTCTTTTCAATAAGTGATAACCATTTCACAAATATCACAAATGCACTTCAGATACTCAAGAGCTGCAAGAAACTTACCTCCCTGCTTATTGGAGCCAACTTCAAGGGTGAGACCATACCACAGGATGAAACAGTTGATGGTTTCGAGAATCTTCAGGTACTCACCATAGATTCTTGTGGATTGATTGGACAAATTCCCCCTTGGATATCAATGCTCAGCAAACTGGAGGTGTTGGATTTATCAAATAATGCCCTCACTGGAGAAATACCATTATGGATTAGTGACCTGCCCCTTCTTTTCTATTTAGACATATCAAACAACAGTCTTACAGGGGGCATCCCAGCAGCTTTGATGAACATGTCGATGCTACAATCAGGGAAGAATGTTGCCAAATTGGACCCGAAGTTCCTTGAATTGCCTGTTTATTGGACACCATCACGTCAATACCGCATGCTCAATGCTTTTCCTAATGCATTGAGTCTAGGTTGCAATAAGTTCACAGGAGTGATTCCCCCTGAGATTGGTCAGTTGAAAATGCTCGATGGCTTCAATGTCAGCTTTAACAGTTTATCTGGAGAAATACCAGAGCAGATATGCAACCTCACAAACCTGCAATTGCTAGATTTATCAAATAATCAGCTCACAGGTGTTCTACCATCCAAACTGACTGATATGCACTTCCTTTCCAGATTCAATGTTTCTAACAATAATCTAGAAGGGCCAGTTCCAACTGGGAGACAGTTTGATACATTTCTTAATTCTAGCTATCTTGGGAATCCAAAGCTATGTGGCCCTATGCTCAGTAACCAATGTATACCAACACATTCAGCTTCCATGAAACAGCGGAATAAGAAGGCCATTATCGCACTTGCATTAGGCGTGTTCTTTGGAGGACTTGCCATCCTTTTCTTGCTGGGACGTCTTCTTATGTCCATCAGAAGAACAAGCTTTGTCCACCAAAACAAGGGCAGCAACAATGGGGACATAGAAGCAACTTCATTGAGTTCTGTTTCAGAGCACTTACATGACGTGATAAAAGGAAGCATGTTGGTGATGGTACCTAGAGGCAAAGGAGAATCAAATAATCTCACGTTCAAGGATATCTTGAAGGCCACCAATAACTTTGACCAGCAGAACATTATTGGATGTGGAGGCAATGGTCTAGTCTACAAGGCTGAGTTACCCAATGGATCCACGCTTGCCATCAAAAAGCTCAACGGTGAAATGTGTCTGATGGAAAGAGAATTCACTGCGGAGGTTGAAGCACTCTCCATGGCACAACATGACAATCTTGTGCCACTATGGGGTTACTGCATTCAAGGAAGCTCAAGACTCCTCATATATTCTTACATGGAGAATGGAAGCTTAGACGATTGGCTTCACAACAGAGACAACACCAGGCCACTTCTCGAGTGGCCAACAAGGCTCAAGATTGCGCAAGGAGCAAGCCAGGGCCTTTCATATATCCATAATGTCTGCAAGCCTCACATTGTTCATCGCGACATCAAGTCCAGCAATATCCTGCTTGACAGAGAATTCAGAGCTTATGTTGCAGATTTTGGCCTTGCTAGATTGATACTTCCCTACGACACACATGTTACAACTGAATTAATTGGCACTCTGGGCTATATTCCACCTGAGTACGGCCAGGCATGGGTGGCTACACTAAGAGGTGATATATACAGTTTTGGAGTGGTGCTGCTTGAGCTGCTCACAGGGAAGAGGCCAGTCCAGGTTTTATCCAAGTCGAAGGAACTTGTCCAATGGGTCCGAGAGATGAGGTCACAGGGAAAGGATGCTGAGGTCCTGGATCCAGTACTCAGAGGAAGAGGCCATGAAGATCAAATGCTGAAGGTGCTTGATGTTGCTTGCAAGTGTATCAACCATAATCCTTGCATGAGGCCAAACATCCAAGAAGTGGTCTCCTGCCTGGACAATGCTGATGTGGACCTTCAGGTGCAGATATAGTTAAAGGAGAACATATCTATAGATGGCATTCCTGTATTTTGACAGCCTAGGTGTTAACTTCAGTAGAAGGAAGATTTTCTAACAAATCTTACAGTTGTGTGTGTACATCCTTGCAAAGGAAAGGCTCACAGTTGTGGGCTTCTGTATTTAGTTCTCTCTTTTTTGTGGAAATATGTCCCATCTCAACTCAATTTCCATGAGCATTGAGCTTTGTTAGGTAGGAGCTGCTGTTCAGTTCATCCACATTTCTTCAATTGTTCAATGTAAATTCTACAAAATGGTCAACAAGATCCAGATATGTATGTGGACACCATAAACACGCTAAGCAGCAAAGCCGCAAAGGTTTCGTTGATTTCTATAGAAATAAACGACGCGATGCTTCCCCCGAACTCACCCAACACAACGCGGCAATCACCGACGAACGAATCGCTGGAAAAGCATCGCCACAAATCAAATGCACGGGGCGCCAAGTGATTGCTGTACTAACCCTCGGAGGTCGGCCGCTCCGGCGGTGTCCTGATGCCGGCCCGGCGGCCGCCGCCTGCGGTCTTCGCCCACGCGCGCGAATCTGTGGCGGAGCGGAGGCCGAGGCGGCCGGCTACTTCGACCAAGGCCGCGGACGGCGGTTGCGCCGGGTAGGGACACACTCCGGCAGCCGGCAGGCCCGTTTTGGACCGGGCCGGCGATCTAGAGAGTAGAGCGAGTTCCACCGGCGAGGCCATGCCAATGGTGGTGGGCCAGCCCATTACGACATATCAACGTATGGCCCGTTGGAGAATTTAAGATGGCGAGAAACGAA
>KE373102.1:234413-246304 GCA_000418225.1 Zizania latifolia
AAATCTTCCTCAAAACACTTCTAAATTTGCACTCGCTGTGCATCTAAGCTGGTCATCCAAGATTAGCATTCCATTCAAATGATATAATATCTCATGAAAACTTACTGTAAGAGCATAATTCAAATATTATCCATAAATAATAATTTGTAAGTCCACAATGGCACAATCTTAGAACAAAGCAAAAGGCCAAGAACTTTGGAGGGAGGTCAAGAAAACAAAGACAACCAGGGCATATTGAAAACAAATGTAGTTCTGAATCTGTAATAATAATAAAAAAATCAAAATATTAGAGAATACAAATGTTGACCGTATTCTCCAAAAAGTTGACT
Organism: Zizania latifolia; assembly: GCA_000418225.1. Taxonomy (NCBI): domain Eukaryota; kingdom Viridiplantae; phylum Streptophyta; class Magnoliopsida; order Poales; family Poaceae; genus Zizania; species Zizania latifolia. The sequence goes on from KE373102.1 coordinate 234,743, forward strand.
TTTTGATCCGTTGCTCGTATGATCGATCGGGAACCGTGGCTACGAAGATCTCGCCGTGATGATTCCATTTTTGGTATTAAACTTATGTTTCGGACATCCGATGAATCACAATAGGCCCGACAATTTTCGGCCGTTGTTTTCTTTATAAAATAATAGAGAGCTGGAGGGATCCATACGCCTCTAGAAACGCCCAGCGTTCTCCTGTGCTTGCGCTGGGGTTTTTCTTCCTCCTCCCACGCACACTCTTAACCAAGTCGCTTCTTGCCGTTGAATCTTCACCATTCACCGTAGGTTTTTGTTTCTATCGATCTTACCCACGTGCTGCAGTTGTTATCTTCAGTTGCTCCTTTTGTTTTAGCCGTATACGCTATCGTATGGGGCTGTTACCGCTTAATCCGTCATTTTCCTCTTTATTGTTTTATCGGCCGTTTCCACCCCTTCCTCTACTTATTCTAGAGTTTCCCAACTGCTTATCCGTCAATTTGTACGGTTAATTTTATAGGTTCTACTCATTTTTTTATTCACCGCTCACCATGCGTTCGATGAAATGCCTATGAGAGTTTACATGTCATTTTTCCTGTTTGGATCTAGTAGAAATAATATTTGTCACTTTGCATATTTGTCACTTGCAAAGTGACATATTGTTGAAGAGATGTTGTTTCCTTTAAGAAAATCCAAGTTTGGTTACTATGGAGTAGACCAAATAATATCGTATAAACGACGTTAAGAAGCGTAGAAAGAATGTTTTGATGTTGCTTGTACCTTGATTGTGTAATACTAAATATGTGTTTATACAGGTGGTAGCACTTCCGAGCGCAATTAAACACAGTTTTGTTTGTCGTCGCCGTTTTAAAGGCAAGTAACATACTATGTTTATATCCATATCTTACTTTTTTTACAAGTTAATTAAGCTTGAGATATTGCTTTTGAATTTAGCTCATCCATATTCATTTGGGCTATTTTGTTGATATCATGTTTCATCAAAGGAAAATATAAGAATTGACGTCAATTCACATGCATACATATGCACATATACATTTCATAAGGTGATAAAGGCCGGTCACTGCCATCGTGCATGACTTGTACCGGTACATGGAGTTGCATGAGATGCTAGTATATCTAGCACAAAACTCTCAAATAGAGTTGCATCATAGCATTCTTATATTCATGTGATGATTGAAAGATATAGAATGTTGAGAAGTGAAAATCAACGTCATGATAAGTGAAAAGCATATTGAAGATTGTGGTTGATGATTATAAAACAACATGTAAATAAATGAGAATTATTTATATTCATAACTGTTGCTTGCTAAGCTTGTCTCACCCTTTTAAATTCTATTTCAGGTTTGTTTACTCGGTGAATCTTTTGGGTATGGGACTTGTAGCGGCACATATCACTTCACTATCCAAAATTATAAACCAAACCATGTTTAAAATATACTTGTTTTGTAATATGTAGTTTGTATTGTAATAAGCTGATGTTTTAAGCAATTTGGTTTAGTAAGCATAGAAATACTCGTGACTTTGTTTTGTGCGAAGTTTGATATCCTTTTTGGTGATATGTTATAACTGCCTGTGGTTGTGTTGTGGATTACATCGTAATTACAGAGGAAATATTGCCAAATTTTTTGGTTTTGGCTATTAATTGCTGATTAGAAAGGTAGGGCGTTACAGAATCTCTGACACAGCTACGAATTTCATCAATAACACTTGAAAAACAAGAGTAGTACTTCGTTCAAATGATAGAATGAGTCTAATCAAAACTTTTCTAAGTGCAAAAACAAGCAGAGTACCACCACGTCAATTCCAAAAGAACGGAGGTGCCTTACCTGATAGATCGAGCAATCCCCTGCTTCTTAGCTTGAAATCCCATGAGGTTCGCTTGAACCTTGACATACACTCCATCCCTTCATGTGTACAGGCCAAATAAATTACAGAACATAAAATTGCCAACAAGATAAAATAAACGCATCGCAGAGCTTATCCACATCACATACTGAATGTAAGACGTCTCACGAGTATCCGACTGATCAATGACCCTACAATCCCAGCAAAAAACGTCACATGTACTATACCACAACAGCATTGGATTTCGCAGGAAAAAAGGAAAACAAATTGCAACTCACCACCGAACGAGTGCGATCCTCCCGGTGCCATCATCGAGAATGAACGACACGTCATTCTCCCTGCTCACCATGCTCACCACCCTCCCCAAAACCCTAACCTACAAGCACGATTTGGGGATTGTATTCCCCCAATGGAAAACAGAATTACGCGAGGCCACGCAAACAAAATTTTCGAGTAAGTTGTGGAGGTGGCAAGGAGCCTACGTTGGTGGTCTCGACGCCATCGATGGAGAGGACGGGGTCGCCACCACCGTCCGCGGCGGCCGCGGCAGCGAAGGGCCGGGCGATGTAGCGTACGGTAGTGGGGACGCATCCGGAGAACCGGGGGTCGCGCGTCTGAGAAGGATACTTCGAGGGTGTTAGGGTTCGGGGAAGAGCGAGACGGAGATAGGGTTACCACGAAGATCACGAACCTTGGAAGGGGAAGGGGCTGCGGCGACGTTGCCGGAGGCGGAGTAGTCGGGCGCGGTCGCCCCGGTGCGCTGCGAAGGCATGAGCGCCGTGCCAGAGAAGTAGGAAGCGGCGGCGGCCATTGCGCCGTCGTCGGAGCGGCGGTTTCTGATGAGACGAGAAGGAATGGAGTAATGGACTCACCGATCGAGTGTTGCGGCGGTTGTTTGAGCGGGAAGAATAAAAATCGGGTTTGCGTGAGAAAAATGACGTGGCGGGGAGCGGGATAAAAAATGACTTTTACTCCTGTGACCACATGGTAGAAACTCCAAAACTACCGCGGTAAAACAAATAGGCACAGATTCGATAGAGCCCAGAAGCCAAGGTGGGCCCATACGTTAGCGAGACGGGTTCGATCAAACATCCCAATCCAAGGCGTGTCGTAACCGCGGCCCGCGGGGGCCAGAAAAATACAACAGGGAAAGAGCTGCCGCCGCCCTCCTAGAGAGCGTATCCGGCTCACGGAGGAAATGCACGGCTGCGCTCCGTGTCGTCGATGGCGGGGGTGCTCTTTCGATCCTCTCCCCGGCGGTTGTCGGTACCATTGCTCTCTTCCATCTGTTAAGTTTGACATGATCTTACCTGATCCATAGATTGCGACGTGTAGGACGATACTTTGTGAGATTTGATGGTTGTGGGTCATGTTCTATTCAATAGGGTTGCGCGGTTGAGTCATAGAAACTGGCTAGATCCGTGAAGCGATTCTTGATTTGGGGCTTTGCCATTTGCAGATAAATTATCTGGTTTTGGGATTGAACGTGTGGTGAAAATCAATTTGATACCTCTTTTAGCCTTGTAGGATTTCACCTAGGAGTATTCTCTCTACCATTGAATCGTGTTCTAAATTAGCAATGCTGGCGCTCCTTGTATTTTAGTAGTGTCAGTTCTAAACTGCTGCAAGCGTTCGTGCATAGTCAGACCCCGCATCTGAAGTTTGGGTTTCCCTGTTTGGAGAATTCTAGGTCGAGTCATATGATGAGATTATAATTTCATTCAGAAAACAAAAATGAAACTGTGCCTGCTGCTTATATGTGAGAAGCTGTAGTAACTAATGCCATAAGAAGCAAGACACATAATTACAATTGCTCTATTCCTGGAATGATTATATATAGGACAACTACACTAATGCTTATATATGAGTCATATGGTGAGATTATAATTTCATTCAGAAAACAAAAATGAAACTGAGCCTGCTGCTTATATGTAAGAAGCTATCGTAACTAATGATATAAGAAGCAAGACCCAGAATTGCAGTTGCTCCACTCCTGGAATGATTATATATAGGACAACTACACTAATGCTTATATATGAGCAACTTGATCCATAGTTATTAAGGCGTCGCTAAAAAGTCGCTTTAGCGATAGAGCGCTTGGTGAGGCTAAGGTGTCCAGACACCTTACCCTCCAACGTTGCCCCTGCGTGGCCCACATATTCAGTTCGTAGTCTCTAGGGTCTCCACTGAGTTTCAGACTTCCAATCGAGAGAGAAGGGTGGCGGATCGGGCGAGCGGCATGGAGAGGCAAGGCGTGGTGCAGATCGGGAGCGAGCAACATGTGGCAAGGCCAGGCGTGGCACGGAAGAGGGTAGAGAGAAGAGGGAAGAGGTGAGAGACGGCGTCTGAGAGGAGTAGGGTGGGAGAGAGCTGTTAGGTTAGGGTTTAAAGAGGAAAAAGAACACGGTGACTCTTAAATGAGTTGTTGGACCAGACTTATATAAATGGACTATTGAACTACACTTTAAATATAATATTAGACTATATTTTAAATGTGCTATTGCAATTTTAACTATATATTTTTTTAGTTTTGTAAGGTGGCCAAAGTGACAATATTGCTACTTTCATCATGCTATTTTTTTGAGGTAAACAGCAGAAGAGACTCCTACTGAGGTTATATTTATAATAAAATGAAATGACTGGCCGGAGCCAGTCAAAAGAGGAAGTTATAGCCAGAGAGAGAAGGGGGGGGTTTAAATAGGGAGCATCTAGGCTGCAATCGAATGCTTGATTACAACAGGGAACCTATGCGACTGATTTGAAAGCTGAACAAGGAAAATGGCCTTCCAGCTGGCAATGGAGACTTGCTGATTATCAGAGATGCGGAGGTTCCTATGAAGCCAGAGGGTCCAAGTCCCAGAGAGGAGGATTTCCATGAAGAAGGACCAGGCCAGGGCGGACTTTGCTGAAGAGAGCATGTCGAACAAATGGAGAGAGAGGTCCCAGGAAATTCTGACAGTAGACTAGCAAGACTTGCTGAAACGGCAAGCGAAGAAGAGATGGGACATAGTCTCCTCCACGGCGTCTTGACAAAGGACGCAGTTGTAGTTGTTCCCATTGATGAGAATATGCTTTCTTCTGAGAATGTTTCTTGTGTTGAGCCTATCTATTAGGAGGAGCCAAAAGAAGACGCGAAGTTTATTGGAGCATTTGGAGCGCCAGGTCCTTACTGCTGCGATTTATTGTAGTACTGCTATTTATTCATCATGCTATATTGCTGTTGCTATTTGGAATTTGCTACTTATCTATTGATATTTTCCCTAAATCTTATATTTTCTATGGGCATAAGGCGTCGCCTCGCCTTATGCCTCACCGTTTAGGCGGTAGTCCACTACCTCGCCTTACCGCCTTAATAGCTATGACCCGAACTACTTATTTATCCATCTAGGCACCTAACGCTGCGATGATTTATTGGAATTGTTGTAGCGCCATTCCTGGAATGATGAAATTTGCTGGGCTATTGATTTGTTAAGTAGTTATATTTGGTTATAAAATATACACTACCCTCTTATTCTTAACTGTCTGGACACACTGTTGCCAGTGCTCCCTGTCCCCATGACTTATTTTTTAGGCAATTCAATGTTCAGCTGGGCTCTTTAGACTGCTGTCGAATATTAGAAATATGTGTCAACAGATGTGTTCTCAGGAAAAAATATTTCACGACAAATACTGCAATGGCAACATTAGAATTGATGATGTTCTCTCCCAAGTGATGGGTGGAACAAGTTTGTCCTGTATACTATATACTAACCTCATGCATTGCTTTATATTTGATTGTTCCTGTGACCTTGTGTTCAAGGTGAAGATCCATATGTTGGATTTTCTAAACAATCCTAGCATAGTTTCCTTTATTAAAAGGTGTTGGTGATAATTATAGTAGTTAATCAGATACACTTTTGTAGCATATCGATCCCGTGTAGAAAAGTTGAAGTCAGAAATACTCCATCCATTAGATCATCGCCAAATTTCCTTTTTGCCAGGATGTTAGCACTAACCATTGTTTATTGCTTTCCTGAACTATGCAACTAGTTTCATTTTTTATTAGTTGTCGAAGTTTTAGCCTTTTAGGTTTTTACATGGTTTAGTGTTTGCATCTATTTCATTCTTATATGGTTGTACTTTGTTCTATGCCCATGAAACCACTGATTACAAGTCGGCCAACTAATCACGATTAGTCGTGATTAGTCGGCCTGATCGGAAATTTTGGAGCGATCAGCACTGGATGCACGACTAGCACGATTAGTTTTCTGATCAGCCGATTAGTCACGACTAATCATGATTAGTCAAACGACTAATAGATGGCCGACTAGTTTAGGCCTAGTTAAAAATTCAGTCCATACTTCAGCGGTCCAGCACAACCTAAAAACAGAAAACCCCTAGCAGAAAAAAGACTCCAGCCGCCACCCCCCTTTCAATTCCAGGCAGCCGCACAAGTCACGACTCACGACAGAAAATAGCGAACGAAGTTTGCCGGCGCCGCCTCCTCCCTCCGCCGCCTCCCGTTGTCCGTCGTAGCGCCGCCTGGGGCTTGGGGCCGCCACATCCCTGCACCGCGCCGTCTTTCCTCCAACCAGATCCGTCGCCGCATCCCTGCGTTGCGCTGTCTTTCCTCTAGCCAGATCCACCGCGAGTCACAGAAGGTTTCTTCTCTTCTCTTCTGTATTCCTGTATTGTTCTGCACTTCTGCATGGTCTATTGACTGTTGATTCGCTGGTTGCTTGGTGCCTTGGTCTGTTGTCTCATATCTGAATGAGTTGTACGCCGTATGCACACACAAATATTATAGTTGATTCGCTGGTTGCTTGTGCCTTCTCTGTTGACTCTGTAATGTTGTTTGTTGTGTGGCTGTTACGTTTGCGTTGTTGTTAAAATCCGTATCCACGTATCTGGGTAACATAGATAAAGAGTAATAGGATTATGGCTTCATGACTTGCTGTTAATGTGCTAATAGGATTCATGGCTTCATGGTTTGTTGCTATAGTGCTAATGTGCTGCTGTAGTGAAGAAAACAGCATAAGAAATGAGTAACTATGGCTTGCTATTATTCATAGTTCCTAATTTCTATGGTTATCATGTTACATTAAGTTAGGAGTAATAGGATTCTTAGTCATATATATGCATATATGTATTGTGTGTTGTCATGGACGACTATTGTTGTCGACCAGCGACTAGACAACGATTAATCTACGATTCGCGACTAATCGATTAGTCAGTGCCCCTACGACTAGTGTCGACTAGACGATCTGAAATCATTGCATAAAACCATTGGTAGTATTGCTTTATGGGATCACAATTCACAAATGATGATAAGCGTGTGCAGTGGCTCCTATCATATTTCCATGAGCATGATATAGCAGATTTCTACATATCTTTTGAAATTTTAATTATGCATTCAGCGGAATATCTTTCGCGTAAGCAATCAGTGCACAAATGGGTCACGGCCCAAGGAGGTTGGTCGCTGCTGCATATGTGATGCCACCTTGGGTGCCCATTGAAGTGAAAATTAATCAGAAATGGAAACGAGCGTTCGTGTTGAGACAAGCAGATCACAGGGGGATGTGTCTTGTAAGTGTGAGAGGGACACCTGAGGCTGAACCAATCATGGTGCCATTGCCAGCAATTCGGGTACCTCCTCGGGTCCATTGCGCCAAGAGAAGACGAGAAACTGGCATGCAGATACAAGTGAAGAAGCCCAGGATTGAGCAGAGCAGTGACGATGACGAATAGTGTGCTGCATGTGTTGTGATTACACATGCTTGATTTGTAACATAGAAGTCTTGCCAACATTATTCATAACATGCCGTTGGAACAGAATATTTGGCCATATTGTAACTGTGCAACACAAGATTATTCTTCAACTGTCGGACTTGGTTCTTGTGGATTCATGCTAAGATACAGATTAGTAGATTGCCACTTCAGTGTGCAAGCCTCAACTCGAGAATAGAACAGTGACCTGTTTTCTTTGTTTTGGTTTCACAGTAATCAAATTTTCAGATCCCTTTCTCCACTTGCTGCCGAGAACAGAGGAAACAAACGTGATGAAAACTGAGAATAGCTAAGGTAACATACGTGATAAAACCAAATTTGAAGATGGAGTGAGAGCTGAATTTTTTACTCCAGGAGTATCCAGTGGCTGCTTAGACCGTGCAGCAATGCAAGTGTACAAAGCCTGCAGACTGCTTATTTGCTTCTGACACTGGGTGTGCTCTTTTGCAGCTTGTTGTCTGGTGAGTGAGTTGAGAGTAGGTGATTGAGATGAACAAACTCTTCAACCAATCTCTTAGTCAGAAACATGGTCAATCAATCAGGTTCAGATATAAGCAAATAACTGAACTCAAGCTTAAAGATCATGGTTCTCTGTTGATTCAGCTGAGCCAACTCACTAACCAGCTTATTTCAGACGATTTATCACCAGATTATCCGTGACACGCTTCCAGTAATAACATTTCTTGAGAAAAAAATCCATTCATCAGATATTTATTAGCTTTACAATCTATAATATTTAATTAACTACTACATGATTATTCGGATTGTTATTTCCGTATTTTAAGGCTTATTTGGAACGGCGTATTTTTAATTTTTTTGAAAAAATAGTTTAGTTTCTGTAAAAAAAATATAAAATCAAGAAAATCCAAACTTCCGATAGAGCCTAACATCCTTTATTGCGTGTTGTGAGTATTTTTTTTTCGTTTGAACAGGAAAAAGAAAATCTGAGCCTTAGCTGCGTGGCCCATTATCCAGAAGGCCCAAATTTAAGGGCCCGTCTGCAAAGTCTAGTGCGCCGGAAGTCCAAAACCCAAAGGCGGTGGAGGCCTGACCGAAGCGCAGACGTCAGCACACAGCGTGTTCGGCTCGCTCTCCTCTCTAACTCGGAAGCAGCCGCCGCCACACTCCCAAATTTCTTCGCACACACCGCGCCGCCGCGGGAAGCAAACCCGAAGGGGGCGGCAGAGGGAAGAAGAATTTCGCCGCCACCGCTGCCGCCGGCTAAGCCAATCGAGGCCGAGAGCGAGGAGAAGAAGAGGGGAGGGGGGAGATGCCGACGGTGACCTGCAACGCGTGTAACTCGGTGTTCGACGATGAGGAGCAGCATCGCCTCCACTACCGCTCCGAGTGGCACCGCTATAATCTCAAGCGCAAGGTATTGTTGCTCTCCACCGCGGCCGCCTTCTCTCTGTGTCATCTTCGCGGAGTCAATGAGGAGCGCGCTTGTTGTTAGGGTTTATTCGTTCATGTAGGAATGATGCGTTCGTTTCTTTGGGGAATTTCAGTATGTTTCCCTATGGTTTCGTGGTGGAAAGGATCTCTGTTAAGTCTGCTCGTTTTCTTTTAGTTAAGACATTTATAAAGTCAGTAGTACTAGTAAAACACTAAAATATGGTCATCATATTACTAATTGTTATCTCGATGAAGATGTCTGAATTGCAGGTCATGACGGAATTTGAATCGGAGTCTCTAGGTACTTTGATTAAGTTGAGAGGAGAGCTTGTAATGCGTTATGCTAGCATCTTCATTGATGCTGGCAGAGATTTCAGAAAGGGCTGTGGTTTTGGTGAATTTGTTCGTGCATGATGTGTCCAGTAGAAATATTATACAGCCCTGATTTGTTTATAAGAATATATCTTGCAGGGTTGTAGAGACCTATTTGGAATCGTCAATGCCTCAATGGAGATATTATTATTTGTTTCAGAAAACTACATTACTCATCATGATTGTCCTTACAAAGCGTGCCTCCTGTTAGTCACGCAAGAAGATAGTTTTTCCGAAGCTGCCAGTGCCCAATACGGGATGCACCAAAAAACAACACCGCATTTGCGAATTTTCAGAACAAAAATCTTCGCACGTCCATTGTACGGGTGTTTGGCACCTAACTGATGCCAATAATAAACGCGAGGCCAAAGAGAGGTTGCAACAAGAAAGGAGTGGGATTTAATTCGATCAAGAGCAACCAACCCCGGAGCAGCTCGCCGACGCGTCACCACTCCCCGGCGCCAGGCGTTCCGCTCGCTGCGGGGCGCCCCTCGACCCGGCCGATCTCCGGCCGCCGCCGCCGCCAATCCTCTGCATCGCCCTCTGGATCGAGCCGCCTCTGCACACGCACAGGGAGAAAAGAACCAACTTTGAGCAGACAGCCAACAGCCATGAAGCAGATAAATTAAGCAGCACTAGTCCGCGAGCGAGCGAGACTGACAAGGTCACGGAGCGCATCTTGTCGGACGCCACGGCCGCGGCTGCAGCGGCGGCTAGGGCGTCCGACGCGCGGACGCACAGCATCCACGACAACAACCACCACCACCACCGCAACCGGTTCTTTAACCAGGCAAGTACAATCTGCGCACTAAACTGACCACTCCAAACCACGCAGCCGGAACAGGACAAACGACAAGGTAAATGACAGGATCTATCGCGTAATAGCTAGCATCAGCAACAGCAGCAAGCAGCAGCGAGAAATGAGGCGCCGCTGCTACTGCTTCTGGTGGTAGCGGCGATGATGGCCGCCATGACTAGCTAACATGTAGCTTCGCTGCAACAATCATTCTGCGGCGACACACTGACGAGGAGGCAAGGGGGCACCATCTAAAAAGGGCACCAAATTAGTCAAATCTTGTTGGGCCTGCGTGCGTGCCACGTGGGACCCACGGCGCAGCGAGAGAGGTTCGGAGCAGCCAGGGGAGTGAAGTGGGCGAGATTTCTGGTGGAGTTGGTGAGCGTCTGGGCCGGCGACGAGGTGGATGGACGACGGCGCGTAGGTAGGTACGGAGTAGACGTGTAGTGTGGCAGTTTCACTGGTGACGGTGACGGAATGGAGGCCTCGAAATTGGGTGGATACAGTATCCATCTCTAAACAGTGTATACCGCTCATAGATGGCTGACACGTGTCATATATATTGATCCAACGGCGAGGCTACCAATCCTTCGCGGCTCCAGTCTATCTCTCGGCTCGCCTTTCCATCGCTGTGGCGACACGAATATCTTGCTATTTCTTCAAGTATTTTGAGTATACGATTGGTATCTAATCTAAAGAATGGTGATGGGTTATAGCAAGCAGTTGCCAATTCAAAGAACGTATTTAGATTCTGCTCCTTGCCTGAGCTCTTACTTTGTTTGATTAGTTTAGAACTGAATGCATCCGGTATCTTCCTCTCCAGGACTAGATCTCTGAATGAGGCAGGCAAATGGATGTCACGGACATTGGGGAGCTACGGACATTTGGAGCTGCATTAGCCGCCCAGCGGCCAGGCGAGGCGGCGGCCCGACAGCGCAGAGCCCAAGCGGGGCGGCACCCAAGCGGGATGGCGGCCCGACGGGGCGGCGGCCCAGCGGCCAGGCGGCACGGCACCCCGGCGGGGCGGTGGCCCGGCGGGACGGCGCACACTTTGGCCCCTGATACGCGGCACCGACGGGCGATCTCCTCAGTCCTCCCCACGCCGAAGTCACGCAAGCAGCAAGGATGGAAAGGCGAGCCGAGAGATAGACTGGAGCCGCGAAGGATTAGAAGCCACCGCGCGAGCTGTAGTCTCGCCGTTGGATCAATATAGATGACACGTGTCGACCATCCATGAGTAGTATGCACTGTTGGGTGGGTGCATATTGTATCCACCCAATTTTTGCCCCGGAATGGAGGCCTCGAAATTAGGTCAACAGTTATTGCTGTCAATGCTTCGGTTATTTAAAGTCTTTAGAGTTTAGTTTTATTGTAATCCAAGATTTAGG
>KE373103.1:30675-47162 GCA_000418225.1 Zizania latifolia
AAGAGTCAAATCATTGGACTGGGACCGTTGATCATAGCTGGGTTTGAACCGGGAGTTGAAGATTAAGGCCCATTTGAAAGTGATGATGATTTGACTTTTTGAGTTTGAGGGTTAAAATCAATGAATTTAATGCTAAAGTTAATAGATGAGTTTAAAATAATTTTTGATGTTTTTACATAAAATTTTTTAGAGAAATTGTACCATTTGAAATACGTGTCACGTGATAATGCAGTCGGATAATCCGCGAAAATATCTAGATTGCTAGCTACTACTATTCTGCTTTGAAATGTAAAGCAGGAAACGACTGTTCTAATAAAGCATAAATAGGACCTTCAAATTGGTAGTTCTACTTGACATAGTCGATAGGGGAATAAATCAACAGACATGAAATGGAAGTACAAATAGGCTCGTATAATGCAATTTTTTTATTGCGTTGCAAGTGGAATACAACCCACAAGGACGTGGTTTAGCAAGTTTTTATTAGAGTAAAGATGTTTATCCAGAGGTAAAAATTTTCCATGGTGCAGACGATAGCACGTCTAATTACCTACCAAAACGCTGTCTTAGTCAAAGGTCTAAAACAACAAATTCGTCTCTGTACTTCGTTTCCCATATGCAGCTGAGCTTTGAAAAAGTAATGGTACCAAACCTGAAACTACTGGAATCTCATAATAAGAGAAGGGATCAAGAGACGAAGAACTGGTTTTCACCGCAGATCCAGAGTATATTCCAAGCTAGATTCCAGTTTTGGCAGCTCGATCAATGAGACAACCTTTCACGCAACTCCAAACAAAAAAATAATTAACATACATAATCAAATCAGAAAAGGACCACCTGATGAGACAGTTCGCTCTCACTTCAGATTTCAGACAAGCGTACGTGCGTGCTCCATTAGGCCATTAATTAAGAATTCAGTATTCCATTCAGACCAGATACCAATTCAATATTTTACAACTGAAGAGCTAACAATGGTGACGCCCAACATTGCAGCGACAGCGAGCCTCTACCGGCTACTAGAATTGGTCCAGCACGCTGCGATTTTGGCCCCAAAAGGTAGGTCAAATGCTTGTAGCTAGGGGAGGAGGCAGACAAGCAGATCAAAAAGAGGGCTACTTTGACACTAGCCAGAAGCTTTGATCATTTTTGCATGCATAAGATATGTTATCTTGGACTCTTAAACTTATCTGCTTCGTGATTGTTCTCCTGCATTTTCAATTAGAGTGTAGTAATCAAGGTGGAAAGCTTGATCACGTATAATCAAGGGTAGTAGTGGGAGTAGCTTTTGTGCTAGCAAATTTATGGGTTCTTTTTACAGATTGGATATTCTGAACTTGTCTTCCAGAGAAGAATGGACAGATATGGTTAGTGCAAATGAACTACAGAACTACCAGTAACAAAGCGCATGTGACAACACTGTATTTATTAGCATAAGGTATATGTATGTGATTGGCTGATTACATATTTTAGTTGACAGAATGTAGCTAGTGTGTAGACAGTATCCTCACTAGTGGATGTCATCATGTGGTCCAAAAACTCTACTGGACATATATGTTGGAGGAATTACGATGACCTCACCATATGTGTTGGGGAAATTATGACGACCTCGTCATCCCTTTGTCTACAGAAGTGCGAAAAGGTCTCGGAGAGCCTGAAGGCATTCCTCCCAAGATTATGACCTTCCAAGGTTAGGTTCCGGCTCCGCTAAAAGATCTGAACCCTTATATCAAAGGAGGATCTCGAGACAAAACTATCTCGACCAGAGAGCCAAATCAACAGCTGTCTATCCTCTATAAATATAAAATACACTCACATATTCATGAACACGCTTTTTTACACACCCTTAAAGATATAGAGGCTAGTAACAAATTCTGATCTCATTAAAATTCTAAAAACGTATCGGTATATATGTAATATTCATAGACACCAGGATTAAATAGGTATATGTTTAAAGAGATGGAACCAAGTAGTAAAACACTGATCTCACTAAAGTTCTACTGAAAGCACACATCCATGTATAAGTAATATGTGCGGACATCAGAATTAATAGAGGTTAGCAACAAACTTCTGATCTCACTAAAATCCTATTCAAAGCATACAACGTGTATTAGTGTATATAATATTCAGGATATTGGAATTTGAACTGTGGTGAGTAGAGTCAAGCACCAACGACTGACTTCACAACCACACTGTTAGAATAATATTCTATTTGTTTTAATCGTGTTGGCTATGAACACTGTTTAGTCTTCGTATTGGTTATGAACTCTGATTAATCATACACTATAAATATATACTTACCCTAATTAATAATATATCGTTAGTTTATCCTCTATCACAGTATCGTCAGATTTTGATTTATTCTACAGCTTACGCTCCTCCATCTAATCTCCACCCGAGGCGGCGTGTTTTTTTCTCCTCCCAGCGCCGCCTCGACCAGCTCGCCCTCACGCGCGTCGCCTGCCCCGCGCGAGGACCCGCCGCCTCGGCCGGCGCGCCTCTGCTCCTTCCGCGTTCCAGCTCCACGCGCACGACAGCACTTCGCCGACTCGGCCCATAGTTTTTCTTCACGCACAGCTGTGCTCTCCTCGGCCGACGTGCCCCTACCTTTTGCACGTGGCCTCGCCTCGTAACACCCGCTAGTTGTGGACTGCTGGTACACCATGGCGACCGCGTCCGATGTGCCCATCTCCGACACGCTGACGCTTGACACCGCCATCAACGCTGTTGCTGATGCCGTCCGAGCAGTGTTCATCGTGCCTTCTGATGTGCACATTGACGCTGCCACCGCCAACGTTCTTGTAGATTCAGCGGCGGCCACAGCATCAGATGCCGCCCGAGCAGCTCTGGTTGCCATTTTGCCGTCTTTGCTGTCTGTGGCACCTGGTCCTCTCGTCACAACTGCCGCCCCTACGATGACTACTACCAGCGTTGGATCCACACCGACTGCTGACCTCGCAACTCTTGTCTCCATGCGTGTGGCCTAGACTGGCATGGCGGCATCCTCTCATTGGTCTACCCCACCGTCTCTTCCAACATATGGTGCTCGTCCGACCGAGCCTTCCCTCGATGACGACGTTCTTACTGCTCTTCATGCCTAGGCGATCAGCGTTCTCAATGTCAAGGCTTTCATCCCTGTGACTCTCAACGTCACTGCAGCGAACTACAATCGGTGGCGTGGCCTTCTTCTCGTGGTTCTCGGTGAGTACGCCTTGACGAATCACGTCATCTTCGATGACTATCATCCTGATCACGCAAGCTAGGTTTAGATGGACTGCGTCGTACTCGGATGGCTCTACGACACCATCTCCTCTGATCTTCTTCAGGAGATTCTCACTCAACATACCACTGCTGCCGCATTTGGAAGACCCTTGAGCATCAGTTCCTTGGCAATAACGAACACCATGCTCTCAACCTTACTGCTGAGTTTCATATCTTTTAACAAGGCGATCATCCTATTGCTGACTACTGCCGCAAGCTCAAGACGATGGCTGACACCCTCGGTGATCTCGGTGAACCTGTTGCTAACCACACTCTCGTCCTGACTGTGCTAAACGGCTTGTGCAGAAAATTCAGTCATCTTAAAACACTAATCCCTATGCAGTGGCCCTTCCCAACATTCTCCAAAGTACGGTCTCAGCTTCATTTGAAAGAACTCTCCGGCACGCCACGCACCTCCACCACCTCCTCTGTTTTTCTCGTTGGGACAGCTAGAGGCAGCTGACCAAAGCCCCCCACTGGCTCTAAGCTGGCTCACTCCTCTGGATCCGAAGCTAGCAACCGTGGTGGCGGCACATCTGGTGGTGGCAACAACTCTTCATGCTACCGCCGACGCCGTGGTGGCGACAACGGTGGTGGTAATAACAATAGCAGTGGTGGCCAAAATAATCAATCCGCTAGAATCAGCAACCATGGACAAAGTGCTAATGGCCAAGCATGGCCATCTCCTCACAATCCATGGGTCGACACAATTCACATGTGGCTGGGCCCTCTTGGACGTGGATTTCTTGGTCCACGCCCGACGACGGCTCATCCCTTTGTAGGTGCAGTCTTTGGCGGCCCTCCTCTAGTCAGGTTACCACAACAACAACAAGGCCCAAGATACTACCCGGTGCCAGGTGGCTTGAGCATTCTAGCTCCGGCAGGGCAGTCCCAGCCGCCAACTCCTATCAGTTGGCTTGGTGGCGCGTCCCCCCAATGGGACCAACAATCTCTTGCTAGCTCCTTCAGCA
Organism: Zizania latifolia; assembly: GCA_000418225.1. Lineage (NCBI taxonomy): Eukaryota > Viridiplantae > Streptophyta > Magnoliopsida > Poales > Poaceae > Zizania > Zizania latifolia. The sequence continues at coordinate 34,902 of KE373103.1, forward strand.
CCACGACACTGCCTCAACCCTCTACAAGTGATTAGTATATGGACACTGGTGCCTTTGCACACATGACCTCTGACGTCGGTACCCTTTCCCTAACCTCGGCCTCCTGTTATCCTTCTCATATTGTTGTTGGCAATGGTTCCATTATTCCTGTTTCTCTTACCGGGCATTCCACCATATAGCATCATAATTATTCCTTTAATCTTCGAGATGTCCTTTGTTCTCCTTATATTATTAAAAATCTAATCTCTGTTTATCGGTTTGTCACTGACAATTGGTGCACCGTTGAATTTGACCCGTTTGGTTTCTCTGTGAAGGATCTTTGTACCAGGACCGTGATCACCAGATCTAATAGTCTCGGCCCGCTCTACCCCCTTCACCATGTCACGCCAACAACTTCAACACCCACTGCTCTCACAGCCACTACCACTGATGTTCTCTGGTATCGCCGTCTTGGTCACCTCAGCCATGACGCTCTTGCCTGTCTTGCCCAGGTCATACCCATGTCTAAAGGAGGTCTCACTAGTGTCTGCCACGCCTGTCAACTTGGCCGTCACACTCATCTTTCTTTTCCTACATCATTTAGTAGGGCTTCGACCGCTTTTGAGTTAATCTATTGTGATTTATAGATATCTCCTGTCATCAGTGTTTCAGGCTTTAAATACTATCTTATCATCTTAGATGATTTTTCTCATTATGTTTGGACCTTTCCTCTTCGAGTTAAGTCTGATGTTTTCCCCACACTATCAATTTCTTCGCTTATGTCCATACACAATTCGTCTCCACTATTTGTAGTATTCAGTGTGACAATGGTCACGAGTTTGACAACTCTGCTACCCGAGCTTTCTTTCTCACAAACGGCTTTCACCTTCGGATGTCCTGCCCTTACACCTCTCTCCAAAATTTTAAAGCCGAACATATGCTTCGTTTCCTTAACAACATCATTCGATTGCTTCTTTTTCAGGCTAGTCTTCCTAGCTTCTTTTGGGTTGTTGCTTTCCACACTGCCACACTGCTTATTAATATCCACCCTACCAAAACTCTCACCCATCACACCTCCTTTTTTGTCCTTCATGGAGTTCACTCCACCTACACACATCTTTGAGTCTTTGGCTGCAAATGTTACCCAAACCTTTCCGCCATCAGTCCTCATAAACTTGCGCCTCGCTCTATGATGTGCATTTTTCTTGGCTATTTCTAGAACCACAAAGGGTACCGATGTTTTGACCCCTCCTCCAATCGGGTCATTATCTCGAGACATGTTGTATTCGACGAGCACTCATTTTCCTATGCCGAACTCATTGGCCACACCTCCAGTGTTACTAACCTAGACTTCTTGAAGGATTTTTCTTTGTAGGAACAGCAGCCGGCAGCCTCTAGGCCACGATGTGCCGCTGGGTAGGCTCCATCTGGTTTTTCCAAACCGGCGGCTGCTACCCTTCTGACCGGTTTGCGCGCTGACCCCCACCCGACCAGGCCGCCGACCCCTACACTCCAGCCTGGGCCACTGCCTGCTCATCCAGTTGGGCCGGACTCTTGCACTTAGCCTACTGGGCCTTACCAGGTGGATGCATTGGCTGGGCCTCACCAGGTGGATGCGTCGACTAGGCCCCACCATGTCGATGCCAGCTAAGCCTCACCGTGTGGATGCGTTAGCTGGGCCAACAGCGGCTCCTACGTATCTGGCTAGATCAAGCACCGAGCCACCTGTTGATTCCTCCCACACAGCTATCGCATAGACTAGCACCCCGGATTTCCCCCCGCCACGTCAAACAGTCCCGACGACACCTCTGCTTCTGCCACCGATCACAGTGGTACCAACGCGCCCTCGGTCGACACTAGTAGCCAACACCTCTACTCTGCCTCTGCAGATTGGTGTATCTCCAACAGTCAACACTCACACCATGACAACTAGAGGTAAAGCAAGGATTCACAAAAGAGTTGATCGGCTGAATTTACATGTCTCAGCACTTTCACATATTCCTTGAACTTATCGTGCTGCTCTGGCTGACCCCAACTGATAGACTGCCATGGAAGAAGAATTCAATGCTCTCCTCGTCAACCGTACATGGGATCTTGTTCCGCGACCCGATGGTGTCAATGTAGTTATAGACAAGTGGATTTTCAAATACAAGCTTCACTCAAATGGCACCCTGGATTGCTACAAGGCTTGTTGGATTCTTCAAGGCTTCACGCAACTCTCTGGGATTGATTATGACGAGACTTTCAGTCTTATTGTAAAGCCAGCCACAGTCTACACTGTCCTCAGCCTGACTGTCTCCCGTCAGTGGCCGATTTATCAACTTTACGTGAAAAATATCTTCTTACATGGCACTCTTCAAGACACAGTATATTGCATTCAGCCACTCTGATTTGTTGATTCCCTCAACATGCTATGGTCTATCATTTTAACAGGTCTCTATATGGTCTCAAGCAGGCTCCTCGGGCTTGGCATAGCAGACTAGCCTCCTTCCTGCAGTCTCTTGGTTTCACTGAAGCTCAGTCGGATACTTCACTTTTCATTCTAAGGTGTGGGACTGACACTGCATATTTGCATCTCTATGTCAATGACATTGTTCTGACTGCTTCGTCCGACAGACTTCTTTAGTGGATGATTTTAGCCCAAAAATCTAAATTTTCAATGTCAGATCTTGGAGACTTGCATCATTTTCTCGGTATTTGTGTCTCCCGACAGTCCTATGGTCTTTTCCTCAGTCAAAGACAATATTGTCTTGATATCCTAGAGCGTGCCAGTATGACTAACTGCAAGCCTTGCAACTTTCCTATTGATACTTCTGCCAAAGTATCCAGCAGTGATGGTGCCCCAGTTGCCGACCCAACAGATTTTCGCAGTCTTATGGGCGCACTTCAGTACCTCACCTTCACTCATCTAGATATCTCCTATGCTATTCAGCAAGTGTGTCTTCACATGCATTATCCTTGAGAGCCTCATCTTGCTGCGCTCAAAAGGATTCTACGGTATATCCGAGGCACTATCGACTTGGGTCTTCATATTCAGCCATCTACCGTAGATGCTCTTGTCATCTATTCTAATGCTGATTGGGTAGGATGTCTAGATACTCGAAGATCAACTTCTGGCTATGTTGTCTTCCTAGGCAATAATTTGATCTCTTGGTCATCCAAGCATCAGAACACAGTCTCTCACTTCAGTGCTGAAGCTGGGTACCACGCCGTAGCAAACGCAGCGCCTAAAGTTACTTGGCTTTGCCAACTCCTTCACGAGCTTCACTTCTCCTCATCCAAGTCCACTCTGATGTACTGTGATAATGTCAGTGCAGTCTACCTATCATTGAATCATGTGCAATATCAGCGAACAAAGCATATCGAGATCGATCTCCACTTCGTCCGCGAGAAAGTTGATGTCGGTGCTGTCTGTATTCTACACGTTCCTACTTCGTCACAGTATGTAGATATCTTCACAAAAGGGCTTCCAACGTTGGTCTTTACCGAGTTTTGTTTTAGCCTCAACATTCGACCCATCAATGTTGTGACTGCGGGGGGTGTTAGAATAATATCCTATTTGTTCCAATCGTATTGGCTATGGACTCTGTTTAGTCCTCATATTGGTTATGGACTCTGATTGATCCTGTACTATAAATATATACTTACCCCTAATCAATAATATATTGTTAGTTTATTCTCTAACAAACACGACTAGTGTTTTTAGTGTTTATTTAATTTACATCTAATACAAACCTTGCCAACTATATGTGCATTACTATTTTTTGTAGAATTTTGGTAGTGTTGCTTTCAACCTTGCCAAATATATGCGCATTACTATTTTTGGTAGTGTTGTTTTAGTGGTTGTTTGGTTTAAAGACCAAGTAGAGACTAATACATGTAAATTACCATATTTTGGGCATTGGAGTGAATTGCCACACCTAACTTTTTTGCAACAAACAAATCATAGCCAATCTAAGTTATCTTTACAAAAATTTTGACAAGGCCTGTTTAGGCGTCCATCCAACCAGGCCCTCAATTGAGCTTTGCAAGTGTCAAGCCAACCAGGCGTCCATCCAACCAGGCCCTCAATTGTACATGGCCTTCTAGTTTTCCGAAAGAGTTTAATTCTATTTCGCTAGCGGTCGAAGGAGTATTCCATCCTATTCCATATTTCTTAACTTTTCATATTTAAAGTTTTTAGACTCTAATCTTCAATGTTTTACTGCTGCGATCAAGATATAAATGGGGCTGAAGCGGCGCAGCTTCTCCCTGCCCCGTCCCCTGATTCGATCCATTCTGATTGAGAAACACCAACCCTCCCCCAAAACCTCTCGAGGAGCGCAAGATGTTCGGCATCGGGCACCACGGCCACGACCACGATCGGCCGGCGCACCCACAGGCCTATGGAGGAGGTGTGTCCCAGCCCACCTTCAAGATCTTCTGCCGCGCCGACGAGGGGTATTGCTTCACTGGTACAAGGACATGCGCTTCAACAACAAGATTAACGACGATCAACAAGCCACCTTTCTGCGTTTTGAAACTCAAGAGTTCTCGCTAGTCACTCCCAAGTGTTGAGAGACGATGCAGCGGCACGTTATCAAACTCACTGTTTTTGGATCTAGATAAGTATTGAAGGAATACTTAGAGAGGTCGAATAATAGGGTTAACCTAAGTGTTACGAGTTCATGAGTGTCTTTCGTGACTCTATCATTCATATAGTATAATAGTGACTGCTTAAAACATCAGTATTAGCCATTAATAGTGCGTCCTGCCGACGAGCACGCCTGCCATGGCACTCAACAGTCACCCCATAGACGATAGCTTGGGGGCAAGCTCTGGGCCAGAAGCCCAAACGAAGATCATAATTTGCTGGATTGATTCGTGGATTTTTTTTAAATAATATATTTTTATTCAAAATTTCAAATTTGGTACGCGGATTCCAGAATTTGCAAAAATGGCCTTATGTCGGTAATTGGTATAGCGATCTAGGCCGATCGGCTAGATCGGGCAGCGGCAGGCCTTTGTCAGTGGTTCATATGCCGATCTAGGCTGACTGGCCCTAGATTGGTAGACCATCTGTCGATCTAGGCCGACCGACCTAAATCGGCAGATGGTCTGCTAATCTAGGCCACTCGGCCTAGATCGGCAGACAGTCTGCCGACTAGCGCCCTTGACTATATATTTTTCTATTTTTACAAATTCAATATTAAAAAACCCTAACCTTTTGTATTAATATGTTATATATCCGTAATATTGTAGAATATTACGTGGAATTAAAGAAATTTGCATATTTTCTCGTTCTCTATTTTGAAATAAGATTGCAACATCTATTTCGTAGGAAATCACACATCTGCAAATAAGCTCGTAAAATGTGGTATTGAAGTGTTAGTGCAGGATATTTAAATTATGAGCAGATAGTGAAAAGCAGGCAGATAAATAGGTTTTAATGCATATAACATAATATCTGAAGCTGTTCGAAAGTAATCCAACAAAAACTAGGCGCAATAACTAGTTCAGCAGATTACAAATGATATACTGGTAGTACGGACATCAGGTCCTACTAATTTCTCCGTTGTCTTTCTTCCCTAGTGCGTCTGGCCTGTTTTCTTTTTCCTCTGTACCTAAGCTCTCGCTATCTATGATATGCCTTCCGTTACATTTCCTCTTCATCAAATCTTGCACTCCTTGCTCGCTCATCAGCTTCCCTCCTCCTTGCTTCATACTCCGAGTGACTTTCTGCCTCTGTGATCCAACCATCCTCGTACGTAGGTGATGCTACATCTATCCACCGACGGAATGCACATCTCCTTATATTTTGCTGGCATAACGGACAGGAAGATAAGTGTTATAGTAGAAAATTATTCAAAAATAAGCCATGATTTAGTTGTGATCCCTTACCACAAAGTTGTCATATAGGTTGGGGCACACGAATTCTCTCTTTCTCCTTGATTCCCCTCCAAGCGAGGTCCTTAGCATGCAACGACTGTTGCCTTGAATCGTCGATCCATTGCGTGACATATAGTAGCTGGTCCAAGCAAGGTGATTGGAGAATCAATCCGATCGAAGTACCACCGTGGCTTCAACGCCCCAAATGTCACTACAAAGACCGCTGCCAGGTAATGACCGCAACGTCAGGACAAGCTACCATGCCATACTAAGCACCACGCCTACCTCGAGTGTGTCTCGGTCGCTGGTCTGAGAAGGTAAACCTATTCGGCAAATGGTGCACCCTAGGTGGCCTGGCGGGCTGGTCCTCCGGCTGCGTCGGTGGTAGGGCTCCTTGAAGCTGTGAAGGCCCGAACATCTCAGCGGTGGCATGCTCCCAGGCATCGTAACCTACTAAGTCATGCTGGCCACCGATACCAGAGTCTATCGGTCCAGATGGACTGTGATACGTGAGGTCCACGCCAGCTCGCCATTAGTGATATGGATACGGTGTTGTACAAACAATAAATTATTAGTGACATATAGTAGATTATGATGAAAATCAGGGTAGGACTGTACAATGCTCACCAGGTATCGCATATGCTCCATAGCTCAACGGCGGCGGTGTGGCATGTCCTGATGGGCCTGCCACTAACAATGGGCCAACTGCCGATGATGGGCCTGGACTGTAGAAGTATTGGTGTGGCGGATACCAAACTTGCGGTGGCTACATCGGAGGGACTAGCTGTGGACGAGGTGGCTAAGGGACAGTAGCACGAGGAGGTGGTCGTGCAGACATGAGGCTGATAGAAGTGTCGAGCTCATCGAGAGCTGCTCGCACTGCCATCCAGTCCAGCGGGTTGTGCACCACGCCAACCTCGCTGACCCACCGTTGAACGATCACATCGATATAGTTCCGTGCATTCCACACGTGATCGGACTGCAAAAGAACAAGTTAAATACTCACGTAGTATTAATCATCGGAGATTAAACATTTAATTTACTTACCGACTCGTGCTGGGTAGCGACAATCTAAGAAGGATATCCGTGCGTCACACCAGGAGAAGGTGGAGGACCAACGCCCTATCCTCTGACGAGACGAACCCTGGTGCGAACGGAGTACCATCGGAGGTAGTCATGGTATGTCGTAGGGTCGTACTCGTCCTCCTCGTCATCTAGGTCCTCCAGCGCACCATCCTACTACGCGACCCATGGCTGCATCCTAACCTCCCATAGGATGCCACCAGGGACTCCCTTCCGCATGTTCCTGCAGCAAACAAGTATAAATTATAGTTTATAGTGGTAGATAACACTAGAACATGATAACTAGTTCGTATGTACATGTGCAGGACCTCACCGGTGTATCTGGGCAGGCACCTAGGCTTGTATAGGACATGGGAAGTACTGCGCTCGCCCGAACTATCGACAGACGTGGTGGACAGAATATCCCTCTATCATGACGTCGAAAACGAGGGATCTACGTGTCCTCTGGTACTCCGCGTCCCACGTGCACAAGGCGGAGAGCCTGTGAGGCGCGTGCCTGGTGACATCGCCTGACAGGTAAGGTTTTCAACGAAAGTCGTGCGCCCGAATGTTATCGAGCTATGCCGTGTAGTCTGGGTATGAGAGGTGGGTCTGAGAGTGGGCCCAAGATGGCTGAAAAAGAGAAAATACCAATACAACATTAATTTTGGTGAATGATTAAGTACAATAAATACTGACACGTCGTCGATACCAAAGTGTGCCCATCATCGATAGGTCGATATCCTCATCTAGCGGCCCTCCTGCGTACGGTGCCATGTCAACCTGGGACCGACCAATCTACACCCTCTCGTAAGACCAAATCTGTATCAACAGTGGATACCCAGTAATCGACGCACCATTTATCCATCGTCGACATCCATCCCAAAGAGCACGGTATGTGGCACAAAGAACGGTAGATCCCCATGAGTACTGTAGCACACCGTCGTCCACCGAATCAGTAATGACTCGAGCAAACTGCACTAGATGCTTGTCGACACTGTTATCGTGCGTGCTGGTGAACATCACCCAGCCGAAAAGCCAAAGGAGGTAAGCCTCCAGATGGCGGCTAACGGTGTAGTCGTCAGCATCGGGAGCTAGGTGCTCCGGCTAACAAAGGGTGGCAAATATTAGTATATAGCAAGGATAAGTTAATGTTTAATGTTATTACCGTGTTACAACGACAAACCTAGTACTGACACAACCAACTCTGCGTCGGCCCATGTGTGGAGTCAAACTCGTGGACTGCCTCACCGCTAGGCAGGACAGGATGGACGCCCATGAAGCGCGCGAGTAGGTCAACGCGGCACTCTGGCTCAACATCGTCGGGTACAACTACTGCTCCTGCTAGTGAAAGTCTTAGCAGGAAAGACAGATCCTCTAGCATAATCGTCATCTCCCCAAAAGGCTGGTGGAATGTGTGTGTCTCTGACCTCCACCTATCGACCCACGCCGTGATGAGAGCTCAGTCGAATGGAAACCTGGTGGCTGCTCCCTCTACCAATCTAGCTAGAGGAAGTAAACCAGCACCGTGCAACCTACATCGAAGAAAATGTTAGTCACGTGACGAATTAAAAATAAAACATGAACTGACATTATGCTTGCTTAACAAACCTGCTAACCCATCAAGGATGGATGCTCCAGAGATGCTGTGGTGGTCAGACTCTGAGCAGCACGAGATCTACCTGGTTCTCCTCATCGGTGGATGTGAGTGCTCGTGCCCGGTGGTGCCCATCGATCGTGATGGAGAGAAGCTCGTATGGGAAATCATCATTACCCGCCATCTGCAGGTTGTAAAATAGATAAATCAAGTTAGCGACGAAGATACAACATGTGACATAATAGTAAACTAACTTACGTACGTACATCTCGGGGACTATGTACAGTATGTGCTGTGCGGTGATTTGTATGTCATGTGGGCCCTCGTCTGCTTGTGCTGGCTCTTGCGCAATTCTTGAACGAGTGTTCGGCCATATTACACAAAGAGCATATCTTCTTTCGTCTGCCTGCTTTGAATTCATCCATGTTATTCCGAATGCGTCGTATCTTTCTTCATCCCACCTTTGAGTTGACACGTTGGAAATCTGGTACCCAACGACGTACGCTATCTGGCGAAGATGTGAATAAGCTGACAACCTCATACCCTCGGAGTTCACCGCTCCAATGCTCCTTATTCTTGAATTTAATCCAATCCGAGAAGCAGCAAACTTTCATCCTTTGCCATTTACAGATCGTCTGTTGATCATCAGTGGGAAGAGAACAAAGTGGCTCTGGCTCTGGCTCCGGATCACATCTAGATTGCTGCTTGGAGGCCTTCCCTTGCTTGCATTTTGATGTCAGCTCATTAAGTTTCCTCCACAAGGCCTTGAACATTCTCTCTTAGTTTTGGCTACACAGTCTCTTAAATAAATTAGTCAATTCTTTATTCTTCCTAAAGTGACGAAAGAAATTTGCACCTAAATGGTGCATACACTATGGAGACTGAATATCCTTCCAAAGATATGGCTCCTATGGATCGTACTTTATATGTTGGACTGCCTTGATTAGTCCCGCATGTCAGTCATGCAACACATAAACATTTGGCCTGCGTTGAAAAACACCAATGTTCAGGTGTCGTAAGAACCACAACCAACTTTCATAGTTCTTACTTTCTATGAAGCCAAAGGTGATTGGAACAACTTGATTATTGCCGTCAATACCAATAGCGGTCAATATCTAACCTCTATACTTTTCAGTTAGAAATGTGCCATCCACATAAAGAATAGGACGGCAATACTAGAAAGCCCGGATGCAAGCACCGAGTGCAAAGAAAACTCGATGTAGAATCTTAGCACCCTCCGAGAATATCGCATCCTTCTCTTCGAACGAGAAGTATGTGCCAGGGTTGCGCCTCTTTACCACGTCCAGACAAAGAGGCAGGTTATGATATGAGTCCTCGAATGTGCCAAACCTCATTTCTAGCGCCTTCTATTTAGCCCTCTATGCCTTATAATAGTTGATTATATATTGAAACCTTCTCTCTATGGTAAGTATTAAGGCTTGGGGCTCATAACTGAGATTCTCAACAATCTCAGAATACATCACCCCCGTAATGTACTTAGTACTTAGATTCCTGTGCCTGGTTACAGCTGTATCGACTACGCAGGTATGGTTAACAACAATTGAGCATACACAATGAATTCTCTACTTCGGTTGATGTGCGCGAATTCTCCATAGACAATCATCCCTCTCGCACACATTGGGCGGTTTGACTTCTTGACTCGAAATGACCGCTGGAGTGATAATACCCATGCTTTCACGGCATCTTGAACTGCTTCTTTCGTAGGATACACTGCATCTTTCTAGACCTCGTTCTGTCCATACTCTCAACGAGTGTCGTGGCCCTCGTTAATAGCAAGAGCATCAAAATCTTGTGCTTGCCACTCGTTGGGAATCATAATGTCTTCCTCTTCATTGTCATTGTTGTCATCTCCTGCTTCGTCTTCTTTATTTGAGTTATCGTTGGCAACCTGCTCGACTGCTTCCTCGAAGTCTTGGTCCTCTCTCTAGCAAGTTAGGTATGGCCTCTATGTCCTTCCCGTCATCAGCTTGTTCTTCAGCAACCCTAGCTATCGTAGACGGGGAAGCATCCCTAGAATATGGCACTACATCCGTCTCAGGGATCACCTCCTGAACTTGGCTACTCTAGTCGACCTTAAATTATACTCCAGACTCAGCAACTTGGTCAGGTGCTGGGTCTAGAGTAGGAAATGCATGAGAAGTAAAATAGATAAGCAAAATCTGTTTCTAACCTTGCTCTAACATCTTTCTGATATACTCTCTCCACATGGCGGTCGAGGTAACAGGAACCATCTCCCAAAAATACCCTTCAGTCGCACGGCTGTATCGGGCATACAAATACAATTCCTACTATTCTCTATTCAATCGAAAAATATGATACATCCACCGTTTAACACTCACAATGCTACGTTCCACCACCCGACTTAAACTATTTTTGGTACATTAAAAACTATTAAGGTTAGCATCATCATGACCAATAAGTACTTGTCCATCTCCATAGTAAATCCTAAATGATATTCTATTCGACATGTCTGTAAACATTAAGTTTAGCGCGACAGTACGATTCCACTTATTTAGCAATGGGCGAATTAACTAAAGAGAACTACATTTAACTGTACATATTATATAGAAACAACGTAAAATATGAAATAACATAGCATGCAATGAAAATAGAATGCAAATGAAACATTACATAAATTTATATCATTAAATTACTACGTGCACAAAGGCTATGTCCGAAGTAGCAATAAACATTCGATAGCAATGTGTATAACAAATGTAAATTACGTTCAAAGTATCGCTACATTAAGTCTAAACTACGGAAAACATCTAATAGGGTAAGATATGTTGAAATACCTAGAACAGTAGTGGATGCAGTCACGGTCAAGTCTTACGTCAGCAGGCTAGCACGCGTAAAAAAGCTACATAGAATAAGGTATATTAAACTACCCCTTAATTATCTCGAAACTATGTTTAAAATACTCCTTAAGTATCTGTAAAGTATGTTTAAAGTACCTCTAAATTATCTCTAAAGTACCCCTAAATTATCTCTAAAGTATATTTAAAGTACATCTAAATTATCTCTAAAGTACCCCTAAATTATCTCTAAATTATGTTTAAAGTACCTCTAAATTATCTCTAAAGTAGCCCTAAATTATCTCTTAAGTATATTTAAAGTACCTCTAAATTATCTCTAAAATACTCCTAAATTATCTCTAAAGTACGTTTAAAGTATCTCTAAATTATCTCTAAAGTATCCCTAAATTATTTCTAAAATATGTTTAAATTACTCTAAAAATACCACCAAAATACTCCTAAAATACTATTAAATTACCCCTAAAATACTACTAAACTACTCCTAATTTACCCCTAAAATACTACTAAACTACTCCTAAATTACTCCTAATCTACTACTAAACTACCATAAACTAACTATCCTAACTACAACTCCCTGAAGAAGAGAAAAAATGGGAATGAGAGGCTATCCTGCAGCTCCAAGGCGAGGGGGGCGAATGAGATGCGCGGCTGAGGGGGGCTTCGGCACCCCTTATATAGACACCTTATTAGCACATGATTTGCCGATCGGCTTAGATCAGCAGACCATCTATCAATCTAGGATTGATTGGCCTAGATCGGCACTTTATCGACCGATAGTAGCCAGAACCTGTTGATCTAGGCGGATCGGCCTAGATCGGCATCGGCAGACCATAGCCCGACAGAAGGCTATTTTTGCAAATTCTGAAATCTGTGTACCAAATTTAAAATTTTGAATAAAAAATATATTATTTAAAAAAA
>KE373103.1:64072-74662 GCA_000418225.1 Zizania latifolia
TTACACATACGTGCTTTATAGTTGTCAGCTGCTAGAAAACTAATTAAAACAATGTGTATTAACTATAATTAATTGAAAGTACCAAACTATCCTTTAAAATCAACGGGTAGCATTCATCCACTGGTAATATTATACTATCAGTATAATGTACTGTAACGTTGCTCGAAAGTAAAGGGCATTTGAATGAGCCGCAAGAGGTAACAAGATTTTTTCCGTACTTGGCAAGGTTTAGCTAGCTACCAACCATAACATTTCTGTGACGTCAATGCCCATACTAGTCGTCAACCAAACCAGTGTGATGCTTGAAATCTTATTAATAACTATATTTTTATGATTTAATCATTTTTAAATTAGTAATTAATAAATATCAACTTTTACGAGTTATATATATACATATATACTCCCTCCGTTCTACATTGTAAGATTTTCTAGCCATGTCTAGATTCATATGGATGTCAATAAATCTAGACACGTATATAAAACATATACATTAATTTACAGATGAATCTTGAGAGAGCCAGAAAGTCTTACAATATGAAACAGAGGAAGTATTTATGATCTAATAATTTCAAAAAATTTAATTAATAAAAATTGAGTATGCTTAGTTTGGAGTCTCAGTTATAACCTTTTTAATTATTCAATATTTATAATTTATAACTATTAAGTATAGATATGCTTTAAAAAGAACATAAAGTTAAAAGGTAAATATTTACAATGCAAATGACCTATATGGGATGTATGACCATAATTATACAACTCAGTTAATCAACGACCATGCTCATCTGTTTATTTGAAGAGAACGGGGATATGAACTTTGGATGCTTCAGTTTTCCAATAGGCACGTACCCAAGTTCACATCAAACACAAGATATCGTGATTTCTTTCTACAGGATTAACTGATATGACTTGATCGACATGCAACTGCAGTTCCAATCGAAAGACATAGTATAAGAAATTATTTGATTAGACAAAACTGTTTCAGTTAGTAAGGTGTCGCACATAGAACAAGATATGCAGATCTATGGGTTAAAGAGCTACGCATACTCCTCCAGGAGACGTCGTATGAGAATTGCCTGTAAATTGGAATGGCGGGACAGTTGTCAGCAAATAATACAAATATAATATATATGTTAAATCTGTCTCAAGAAAAGATCGGATACTGGGAACATGCAAGAATAGAAGGAAGAGTGGCTAAAATACAACATATCGAGTACGTAGCAAATGGCAAGGCTTTCTGATATGACTTGGAAAGTTGACTCTGGAAATGCTTGAGTTAAAAGTTACCAGCACACATGAAAGTGCTTAACAATTGCAGATTAAGTTTCACGGATCCATTTCATCAGGTCAAAGCCAAACTAGGTAATTCTAGTTATCTTGTAAACATTATCCAAATGCGACATGGCTAGAATACTACAGCCAGGACTAGGATGAGACTAATCATCGATCGAGTATTATACCCAAAGCAACCATTTCATTATAATGAGAGCGAACTGGTAATCTAGGTATAATCTGACGGAGACAGAAATGCAAGGCAGCCTTCCCTACGCCACTTGCAATAAACCATTCCTTTGTAGTTGTAAACACTTGGTCAGCCTTACTTACCTCAATCAATGCAAGCCCTCAAAAGCTGTAGGACTTTTTGGGAGAAAATAAAAAGGCACAACCATCACTGACCAAACATGAGGGGTATCTCAAGGGTGCAGCGCTCGAAGCAGTGTCACGGAAAGGGAAAAAAATTGGTGAGGACAGTCTCCAAACTCTTTATCATAGGGATCCTTTCTGAATGCCCGCTACGTGAAAAAAGAGAAGATCTGACAGAGCAGAGAAAATCGAAGCAGTGAGCTGAGAGGCCAGCGGAGTGCGGCCAGTGACATGGGGCGGCGACATGGCTGGCACAGGGGTGACAAGGTGGCGGGGGCGATGGCGCGGGGCGGCGTGGCCGGCGTGGGGCTGGCGAGGAGGCCCAAGGGGCGCGGAGCAGCCGGGAAGGCCGGTGGAGGCGACGCGAAGACAACGACGTTGGCCACGCCCCTCTGGCCTCCTCAGCCGTGCCACTCCATTAGCCTTGCGTTGGCGTCGCCGCTCTGCTCTGTCGGCTTCCTAGCTCACCGTTTTGGCTTCCTCCGTTCCATCAGATCTTCTCTTCCACATGGCGGACATAATGGAGAGTTTAGGGACCATCCCCACCAAAAAAATTTCCCACAAAAAGGCATACTGATAGACTTGACAACAAGATCATCAGCCGGAGGCAGCAAGGACCTACATCGGAGTGCCAGTAGTCCAATACGCTGGTGCGTCATAGATACTAGCTCGACTACGGAGAGCGGTTACCACAACCCTAGAACGACAGCACGGTTGCCAGAACCTAGCACGTGAAGAAATACGCTCGATGCCACGTGGTGAGGAAGGGGCCAACCGAAAATTCATGTGAGAAGGGATATACCAATGGCATAGGTTTTTTAAAAAATTATGGAGATGTCTTCATAAGATTTTTGTGAGAAAGAGTATTTTTTGTGATTCTCATTTTAGTAAAAAAAAGTAAACCACTTTATTCTAATTTTCTTGAGAAACTATGGTTGTTTACTCGTTTGATATAACTTATCTAATTTTTTTACAAAAAACAGCTATTGTATTCTATACCCAAACTTATCGAGCAAAGCGGCTCGCATGAACCTATACCATCTTAAGCAGGCACACGAACAGGGATGCCAATTTGTCTGCAAGTATGCGTACCCGACCTGACGTGCATGGGTTTAGATTTAAATTTGTACTTGTTCACGAGTTTGGGTACCTATTTATTATTAAGTCAGGCACGTGTTTATATTCAAACACATGGATACCTTCAGGTTTACCGTATTATT
Organism: Zizania latifolia; assembly: GCA_000418225.1. Taxonomy (NCBI): domain Eukaryota; kingdom Viridiplantae; phylum Streptophyta; class Magnoliopsida; order Poales; family Poaceae; genus Zizania; species Zizania latifolia. Next base: position 66,934 of record KE373103.1, read on the forward strand.
ATTGCATTTTTGTTGTTACATTGCACGCAGCGGCCTAGGCTATCAAGACTAGCCCACGATTCCTTCATCCCCATCCCATGAGTCTCAACTCTCAAGTGACTCACTGACTCCCGTGACGCTCGTGACTCCTGTGTGCGGTGAGCATAAGCATTGAGCCATGAGAGAGAGAGAGAGAGAGAGAGTCTAGGCCCTAGGGCACTATCGCATCGGCACTAGCCACCAGCCCACCAGGCCACCAGGCACAATCGCATAGGCATCTAGGCTACTAGACGTGACTAGGCGATTGCCGACTAGATGTTCGGGCATGAGGCTTCTACCACCCAAATCTGGGTCCTAGGCGCCTAGCCATCGTCGCCGCCTAGATCCATTCATTACTCCCGTCCCAGCTGCCACTGCCGAGTTGGAGCACTTCAGTAGATCTGATCATCCGATAGATCCACTCTCTATCCACCGCCTACTGCCTGGCCCACCCCTAATCTGCTTTTCCACTGGCCACCACCTGCTGCCCTGATTCCATTGTTTGTCGGCCAGACTATGGCCTCTGCCTTCCCACGAATTAGCCAAGCAGAGCACTGCACAGCTAAGTCCTTTAGCTAAGTAGAGCACTTGCTATTTAGTTTCTGACATTATGACATTGTGTTGTGAAATGTATTGTGTTGAATGCTTGGATTCTGTTGAATGTTGATCACTTGATTCATTGTTGTTGCTGAATTCGTGAGTTTTTTATTGGGTTTCGAGTATCCGATGGGTTCAGGTATAGGTTTAATTTTATACCCGTGGATTTTTTAGATTTAGATTTGCGTGAGTTCTACAGGTTTATTTTATAGATATGTTTTTATAATATAAAATCTGTAAATTTCAGACATGTTGTCGTCTCTACACGAGAGACAACCTGCATAGTGGGTGGGTCTCAGGCTCTCAACACGGGCCGCACCGCACGGCGAAAGGGACCCCGTAGATTGACGCATGACCGCGCGTGTAGCCTACATAACAGTAGATCCTAGGCTGCCGCTCTGCGGGTGGGGTACACGGTACAGTCGAAGCGATCGGCCGGTCGAGCACGACGTCGCTGCGCTTGCCTTCCAATTTCCAAAGCTTCGACGGGAGACGCTGCCTGCATGCGCCAGCTTTTCTGTTTTCTGGCGCACTGGAAACGGCCTCCCTTTGGATATTTGGACCCATCCGAAACGGAACGGACCGAGAGACCCCACTTGAACGCGTTACATCGTTGTGCTGTTGTTTTTGGAACGAAAGCGTTGCACTGTTGGGATATGTATCACTACCAGTTGCAAAGAATGACAAGCTGGATGCTGCTCCACTCATGGATGAGTGCTCCGGACAGCTTACACAATGATCAAACGCGAGGCAGGTAACTAAAACTGCACAAAAAAATCAACTCTCCTGCTTCCCCATTTTCTTCGTCACTTCCAATTCTACAGGAATTAGTCCTCACCGCGATAGGACTTGCAGTACATTTCCGGCACACGGATCTTGTCCAACAGCAGGCAGTCGTAGTAGTATTTCTCGGCGTGCTTATCCCGACGAAATCAAACGAATCTTCTCACCGGCAAACAATTAACACATGGTTTACTACTGTTGCTCCTTCCCCTCCTCTTGAGCCAAAGTCTGTCACCTCGCCTAATGTCGACACGTGCCCGTGAATGGGCGCCAAGGGTACACAAGTGTTTGAACAATTGTGTGTCAAATTACCCGAGTATCTATTGGCCCCAGCACGTACTTATCCAATCGCCCGGGCAAAAGCACGGGAATTATCTAATCTGAGGCAGGAGCGGGGCCGAAACGGCGAAGAAGCAGAGGAAGCAGCAGAAAGAGCACGCCTGTGTGAGCTGGAGGACGCGCGCGGAAGAATCTCCCGCCACTGACGTCGCAGGCTTTTGCACCTGCATGCCGCATGCGCTGGAATTCTGCAGGCTTGCCGTCGTTGGAAGAGAAGACCAACTGGCGGCCGTTTCTTTGGTCCCATCTTTGCAATTCAGGTCGCCGTTCTTTTTAAAAAAACCTTCAATTGCCTTGTGCCTGATGTACTCCATTAACTTCCTAGGGGCTTAATTATGCGTTTGTTTGGTTTAGGAGTACATTGCAAATTATGCGCTGCTAATTTTGACGCTTGAGATGTGATCCTCTGTTTGATGCTTCAAGGGCCATGTATGCATTGGTGGTTTTGTGTTTCAATCTGGAGCTTTTGTGCTTGAACGCATCTTCTCGATGAATGCCTTGGAAACAAATTTGCAGGTGCACTGTTGCTATCAGAAAATAACGAAAAAAGTTGTGTGTTTGTAGTTGACAATTCTAGAGACGGCGGTTAGGCCGATGATACTGAGATTCTCTTGCAGGAACAGGTCAATGCTACAGCACTGGTTGGTACAAAGGGTTGAAAATCAAGTACTACATATATCTACTAGAAAGTTTTTTTTAAAAAAAAATCTTATCTGCTAGAAAGGACTTGTTAATTTACCCGCATATATATGATTGCAACTCGGTGCTTAATGCAGCGGCCATTGAACATGCCTGCTAGTTACAAAACATTGACCAGCAAGAAAATATTACTACTTGTTGCGATTATCCTGTATTACTTATTTACTCTGAAACTTAAACATGCTGTCATAGGCCTCCGTCTCATCTGACTTGGCCTTAAACAATGGCATGTATTTAGTGTTTTAAACTCATCATTAATTGTCTGAATGATCTGCTTAATTAGAACTTTGTAAAGCTTGACTTGATCATTTCTTTATTTCCCACCTTTTCGATGAACCATACAGAATATGCCACGGTGGACCATAATCCATAACGATAATTAACTTTGCCCTCAGTTTCGTTTAACTATCCTTTCAATGCCAATAGGTTGTTCACGTTAGGCGAACTCCTCCGGTTGTGATATCTACTGGCACTGAACATGTGCAGGACAATAATAAAAAGGAACAAAAACTGAGTAGATTTTGCTGCGACGTCATGGCGCTAGGGCCGCAGGGACGCTAGGCCTGAACAGAAGCACGTCGCCGCTTGACATTTCGCCTTCGCGAGGCAAAAAACTCGGTGACCACCCCTGATCTCACCGCGGACACCGTGCGTGTTCACTTCAGAAAGGGAAAACGGAAAACTCTGCTGCTCAGAGGATGAGAGAGTCAAAAATTTCCGGCGTTTTTGTTTGCTGCGCCCACACACGGGTAAAGCCCGCGGCAATCTTTGTGAAAAAAATGCCGCGGTCGCTGCGAGCTCGACGGCTCGTCACCCGGTCCCTCCCCCCATGGACAACGTCACAACGCACAGCAACTGGAAGAACTTCCCGAAAGAGGCGAGACGGTGAGAGGGCAGAAAGGACAGGAGCACCAAAGCCACGAGGCGCGAGATTCGGCATGGACCAGATCGGTATCTATCTGCAAGGTTTCAGAGCAGCTGCGATGTGTTTTTCGGTCTCTGTTCCTCGAAAGAAACTGGGTGTCTGGATTCTGGAAGAGCAGTTGCCTGCTGTGTGCGCTTGCTGGCTGATGAGTTGATTTTTTCCAGGGGAACACATGTGGAGAGAGACCCAGCTAGCTAGCTCACCTGTTTCCCAAGTCAGAGATGAAAATTCTCAAATGCATAAATGCGAACGAGTTGAACTGTTTCTATGAGGCGAGAAAAATAAAAATAAAATCTGAAGGCTTTTTCTCCGCTGCACCACTACCGTTGCCGCATTAGCTGTGGATGACAAAAGTAAGCACCGGTGGTCGGTGGCTCGGTGGGGAAGAGCAGCGAGGCACCGCATTAGAGGGGAGCTAGTTAGGGTCAAGCAATCAGTGTTAGGGCGAGTAATTAGAGAGTTTAATTTGCGAGCGGTAAGAAGCGAATGACGTGAGCTCCCACCCCACCGTGGGGGCGGGCTGGAGAGCGGAGGCTTCGCCCGCAAACTGCCTCCACACGGCTCTCCTCCCGTCCTCCGCCTCGAGCCTTATATAAGCCGCCCTCGGTTCCTCCCCCCAGTCTCTTCCCTTCTTCCTAAACCCGCCTCTTTCTCTTTCACACACGCCTCTCTCTCTCTCTGTCTCAGGACGGAACTTTGAAGGTCAGGCGGCAGAGATGTCCGAAGTGTCGGTGATAAACCAGGCGGCGGAGGTGGAGGAGATGCCGGCGGGGTTGGACCTGCCGCCAGGGTTCCGGTTCCACCCCACCGACGAGGAGGTCGTGTCGCACTACCTCACCCCTAAGGCTCTCGATCACCGCTTCACCTCCGGCGTCATCGGCGAGGTAGACCTCAACAAGTGCGAGCCATGGCACCTCCCAGGTTTGTTCGTGATCCAGGGCCAAAGCCGCTCCAAAATTCTGTCTCTTGTTTTTTTCTCTTCTTCCGTCCGTCCGTAAAAAACCTGGCTTTACAGAGTTGTGTGTTTTGCTTTTTGGCAGGCATGGCGAAGATGGGGGAGAAGGAGTGGTATTTCTTCTGTCACAAGGACCGCAAGTATCCAACTGGGACGAGGACGAACCGGGCGACGGAGAGCGGCTACTGGAAGGCGACCGGCAAAGACAAGGAGATCTTCCGCGGGAAGGGCATCCTCGTAGGCATGAAGAAGACGCTCGTTTTCTACCGTGGCCGTGCCCCTCGCGGCGAGAAGACGGGATGGGTCATGCACGAGTTCCGCCTCGAGGGCAAGCTTCCCCACCCGCTCCCGCGCTCCGCGAAGGTCCGGCCGTCGCGTGCCAGATAGCTTGCGCTCGCGTTTACTTCTTCAAGTTTGATTTTTTTCCTTAATTTCTCGGTCGATGTGCTAATTCCTCTTCTTTCCTCGACAAGTTGTCGCGTACAGGATGAGTGGGCGGTTTGCAAGGTGTTCAACAAGGACCTTGTCCTGGCGGCGAGGAACGCGTCAATGGCGGCGACCGGCGCAGCCTCCGCCACCGCCGGGATCGAGCGGAACAGCTCATTCGGCTTCATCAGCGACTTCCTCAACTCCGCCGAGCTGCCACCGCTCATGGACCCTTCCTTCGTCGCCGACGTCGACGAGGTGATCGACACCAAGAGGACCGCGTCCACCTCCGGACACGGCGCGGTCGCCGGTACCCATGCCGCGCCGGGCATGAGCTACCTGCAGGTCAAGACGGAAGAGCCCCTGCCGCTGCAGTACCTGCACCAGCCGCAGCGGATGTTGTATTCGGGTCAGTACTTCTCGCTGCCGGCGGTGAACAACGGCGACCTGACGCCGGCGATCCGGAAGTACTGCAAGGCGGAGCAGGTCTCGGGACAGACTTTGGGTCTCAGCCCCTCCCGCGACACCGGACTCAGCACCGACCCCAACGCCGCCGGCTGCGCGGAGATCTCGTCGGCGGTGACGCCGACGTCCCAGCAGTTCCCGTTCGACGATTCAGTCCTGGACCTCGCCGACTTTTGGAATTACTGAAGCAGTTTATTACGAGACTGCAGGATTCGCTTCAGGCCGGTTGATTAATTACTTGGTTTGATTAATTAACTTGTTGTTTTATGCTTGGGTTAATTAGTGGCAGTTCATTGATGCATCATCCACCTGATCTCTTCCGAAGGCTTCTCGAGGATGGGTTCGGATCAGATTAATTACTAATCATCGATCCATCCAGAATTCCAGAATTCCAGACCTACAGGGATTAGCTAGGTCTCTTGTTAATTAATCCTAACTAGCTAGGTTGGTGTCCTCGTCGCTGTAAATATACGGGTGTCCTGATTGTGTTTAGTAGCATGATGATTGGTTGATTATACAATCAACGGGGTGTAGATTAATTAGGGTGGATTTATTTACGAGTTGATTAATTTGGGGATTGGGATGAGCCAGCTAGCGCCAGCTTTATAAAGTTTATAGCATTGTATTGTACATGTACCATTAATTGCTTGAGCTAGACATCTCATTATATGTGAATTGATGCTGCTTCCGTTTAGCTTTTCCCTGTACTGCTTTCAACTTGCTAATTAATCCTCAGTCAGTTACTCCCTTTCTTGGTGTAACCTCAACTTGACGAGGTGAAGTACCACGTACTGCTGGTCTGCTGCTCGATCATGAACGCCTTCCGAAATCTATCCTATTGTTCAATGCTCGTGTCGGCCGTGATCGCTGGCGTCCAATCGGTGAGCTAGTTTGACGCATTAGCTATAGCTACTAGGGACGCGTACGTAAGCGGGTGTACCAGTAGCTGCTGCGGCCTACTCCGTATCTTCTTTAGGAAATCTATCGTGTCTGTAGGCGAATGTGACGGGGTAGAGGGCTAGAGGCTAGGCCATTGCAACGGCCGAGACGGGAAAGGAAAACAAGACGAAACGGGCACATCGTAACCAACAACGGGCCAACCAACCCCAGCTCGTCGCGAAAAAACTTGTCGCGCACACGCACCGGCGCACCAGGGGGTGGGTGGACGGCGCGCCGCCCGCTAGTGGGCGACGGCGGCGACGAGCACAACGGGACAGCCCAGCCCCCACCCCCGGCGCGCGCCGTCGATACGATTTTTTGTTCCCGCTTGCACGCACGACGCGACGAGCGCTTCCCGGTGGACGCAACACGACCGGTGGGCTGCGGCGCCCGCCGCTACGCCGGCCGGTATCGTGGTGATGCGTTTGCCATTCTCACGCGCTCGCGTCGTGCATCAAAACCCAGCGAGGCCGGGCCACCGGGCACAGCAAGAGAACACGGGAAAGGAAAGCAGGATGAGTTAGCGCGAATATTCTCCTCGTCCACTCGATCCAACGCACAAGATTGTAATCAGGGTCTTCAGGGAGGATAGAGGCGTGGCACGGAAATCCTCGTCACAAAGAGTCGCACAAATTCCGGAGTCTCGTGTATGCCCGGGGGCCCTGAGAAAGGATTCGGATTGGACCAGCTGTCCATGTCGCGCCCTGACGTCACAACTTTAGGCTGCTACTCAATCCGATGGCACCCTGCCGCATTATACTTTTCCGTTATCTTTTCTTTGAATAAATATCACCCTCTCCTCCTGGCGATGGATGCACAAGCTAAGATGGTCTATACTAATCACAGGGAGGTTTGAACAAAGGTTAGCTTGATACCGAGTACTAATTGTTCCTCCTGGGAGATGCATCATGCTTCCCCTAGCTAAGCCATGCTACTACTAGTCTATTTATTATTTCCTCTGGGGATTTGGATAATTAATCCGATCGATGTAGATGTCCAGATGCAGGTTGCTTTCAGCCTGCTGATTAGGGCGCGGATTTTGCAGGGATTTTACCCGCTGGGATTAGAGAAGCCATAGCTAGTGTTTGTTGACGTGGAGTACCGGGTATATGCTGCTGTTGTGACAGGCTTCGTCCTTTTTTTGCATCAGATTGGATTGGATGTAGCACATGGACTATGAGCGATCGATCGGGGAAATGACCACTAACTAGGAAGCGGTATATTGCATTCCTAAAGGTTTTGTCTCCATCGTTTGTTCGATGCGGCTTTTAGTTAGTTACTTGTTACTTGTATGAATAAAATGTGAAATCATTTGAATCTTCTATGATTATAGATTAAAGTGACAAATAATCAGAGTCACGTTTTAGAAGTGACAAATCATCAAGTATTATATTTCAAACAACAACTTTTTACTGACTAAAAATTATAACTAAGTGAGGCCTTAATCAATCCAGGTACATCTAGTGATCAAGTACGTGGTAACCCATCTGCATATATGTCACGCATTCGTGTACCGGCTCCGTACAAAATGACTTTACCGATCGATCCAATCATTTTGCGAGAAGACACTACTACAGAAAACG
>KE373103.1:87777-101373 GCA_000418225.1 Zizania latifolia
AATTTGGCGCGATCTTTACAGGCCCTAAATGGCAGGCGTGTCGCGCACCCGCCTACAATAACGATTTTTAACCGTCTCTAAAAACGTTTACTGTAGTAGTGAGAGAATATCAAAACGGTTCACATCGAAAGCAGCACGATATTTCGTTGTGATGTTGATACGCATCAGATCGAGGAGAAGGTGTTGTGTCCACCGATCGACGAGCAGCTTTGCAATGCAATCCGTGCCTCCGTGGTCGGTTTTCCGTTTGGATGCGAGAGGGAGACACTTAGGACCACGTACGTGCTAGTGTTTGGATTGGTGTGTAAAGAGGAATGAAATAGGATAGTTTCTAAATAGAGTGATACAACTGTTTTATTTGAGAGATGAAGTGGTACACGTAGAATGGATTGATCTTAGTTAAAAATGTTTCATATAGATACTGAATTGTGTGGTATAAGTTTTTTTTTGCCGAACTACATGGTACCGAGTGGAACGAGTATATACTATGATGAATTGTTGATGTCGTGGGTATTTTTCACAGCAAACTGAAATTGTGGGTATTTTTGTGTGGGTGTGCTACGGCAGCTAGTAAGTATAGCAATTAGCAACAATGAAATCCTTTGGTGTTTTTACTACAAAAGAATGTAACATAACACATAGCTCAATAATTTCATACGACAGCTCTATGTGGAGTTCTATATATGATCTTTACTATTAATACTAAGGTATCCGATATTTTCTTATGTCCATGGAATATTTACTGCTAGCAATCTTCTATTACATTCAGAAATGAAGAAATCAAAACTATCATCCATTGCATTAAGAAATAAAGAAATTATATTATGTTTACTTTTTTACTATTGTTGACTTGTCTATCTAATGGTTACTTGGATTTACTTTTTGTTAAAGCGTGTTATACTTGCTATTTAGTTTGTGACATTGTGCCGTAAAATGTTACTGTGTATTACTAAAGTACTTGTGGGTTTTTCGTCTGTTTAAGGTATCTGACAAGTTTTAGCGCATGTCTAGTTTTAAATCTGTGGGTTTCAAACCCATTACCATCAGTTGGGGCGTCGGATCAGGGTGGTAACGTTGGGGCCGACGAGTTGAAACGGCTATAGTCCCGGCAGAAGAGAGCAGCGGAGTTGAGCTGAAAGGAGGCAGCGGGGTTGATGTGGTACGCGTCGAGGGACGGTTACGCTGCATCTCCCGGGATTACTTTTTGAAGCGCAAGCGAGAGAGTCGATCTCCCGGGATTACTGACAGGTACACGACATCTGACCCAGCAGACTGGAGCCCAGTACGTACTCATTTGCTTTGCTCACTTTAGCAGGAGAAAGATTTCGGTTTTTCGCTGGATTAAATGAGATCCTCGAGTATTAAACGGGGGTGATAGCCTCGCCGTACCATTTTTCTCTCCTGTCTGTCGACCTGCTCGACCACAATCATGTTCCCCACGCGGTTTCAGTACTTGATTTGTACTACTCTTGACTTGCCTGTCAGTTATAATTACAGGTCATTTTAAGCTGCTAATTAAGATCTTTCTCAGAGGATCGAATCACTTGTAATGCAAAGAAAAGTTGTTCTGTGGTGTTCCCCTGTCACAGCGTCAACTTGTGAAACATGGATGTTTTGGTTGGTTTCGGGGCGCGGTGCATCCACGCGACGAGGATGGAGCCACGGTACTCTCTCATCCGACCAACAGTCTATTATACGTTTCTGCGTACGGATGGATCTGAGATGCTTTCACATCTAGCTCTTAAAAATCTATATATAATATTTTTTATTAACTGTAAAAATCAGTATACAAATATATAAATAGAATATAAATTATTAAGTGACTTGTATATTTACTTTTTTCCTCGCTTCTCTTCAGCCGATTTCGACGATGAGGAATCGTGCTTTACATTAGTTAGAGCTTACTGTACAGTAGTTTAAGGTGAGACTTCACGATGACTAAAATAAGCTTTGCTCCGTCGAATCGCAACGGCACTGCTAAGATCCGACAACTCAGATGAGCCGGTACCGTCTGGCCAGCCGGCCGACTCGGTTCGGTCTTGGTGCGAAAGAAAGAAAAGATAAAAATCTCCTAGCTTATCGCCTAACGCGCCGGGGCCCACCTCTCTGGTTCCCCATGAGAGATTTGCGCGCCATCGTTTTCTGCCGCTTATAACGTCTGGCCTGGCACCGGCAGAGGGCAGTGAAGTTTAGTGCTTTAGATCTCATTCAAAATAGAAATTAGACGATGAGTTAAATGAAACTGAATTTATGTTAACTATCTAATGGTTCAAACAAATAGAATACTAAAAATTATTAAATGGTTTAAAAATATTTTTTATAATTTTTATATATAGTTTTTTTTTAGAAATTACGCCATCTAGAAATTTTATAGTTTTCAACCGGGCCTTAATTTGTTTGGATTAATTGACATCTCAAATAAAACAAAGTGATGAAGATCAAACCGCCCTGTGAAGCGTCTAGAGGCCGTAGAGCGGCAGAGCGGCCTAACCTTTGATGGGTAAAGAGGTTCATGCTGTACTGGAGTTGAAGGAATATGCTACCTAGCTAGTACGAGTAGCAGCATTAATCTGGCTGATGCCCATGACGTGGAATCATCGATCAAATGGTCCAACACAGCCGCAGATGGCTTCGCTACTGTGGCACGCAACATCCTAGCATACATACACGAGGCATGGTTCACATGGCACAATTTATTTTGTTTGATGTGAAGCACACCCCTGTGACCTCGACGAGTCACCAGTAACCACCCCATTGGTCCAACCGGCAACCGTAGGGATAAAGTTGTGAATCACAAACGAGTGGACAAAACGAGCCCAACCATGCATGCAAGGTCGGTGTTGCTAGCTGGGGGAGTGTTCACTAAGATCAGTCTTGACGCAGCACGCTGGACGACACCTAGCTTGATGCACCGATCAATGTGTTTCTCGATCGATGCGTAATCTGAAGTTGTTAACTACGAATCTACGATACTGATGCAATGTGAGATGTAGTAGTATTACTGTGGACGGCATGCATGAGGTAGAGCCGATCAGCGTGATTAGACAAGGTTTGGTAAGAGGACGCTTCGAACCCTACCTGCTGCTACTGCTGCTCTAGGGTCTCCCTGTTTTGTTTTTCTTTTTCCTGTATGGTTGGTGCACGCGAGCACTTGTCCTTGTCAGTAGTACAAGCGAATAAAGCTACAAAAAACCTAGTCAAGGGACACTTTTGGCCGTGGCCCTCGCACCATACAAACGGATTTGTCAAGGACGACGCGCCATTTTCCTTTTTCTTTCAGTTCTCCATCGTGTCGTCCTCTGCTCCAATATTTTGGCTGAAGGACTCGTACGTCGTGAAAGCAATTGACCTGTGTGCTCGTGTATGAAATTCATTCATTCGTCACTAAAATATTTAATTTTATTGTAAAAGATTTTATTTCTACATCCTTAACTATTTTTAATCATAAATTAATAAATTTTATTATTTCAATACTTGTTATCTACCATTTTCTAATAATATTTTATTATTAATAAAAATCACTTTAATCTTTAGTTTTATCAATAATTTATTAAAATGTCCTAAAAGTAAGTTTTTTTAGATGAATGAGCAGTAGAGAGAGGTGGTACCTAGATACTTTCTTTGGTGTAAAATATAATAAATTTAATTTTAGACACATGTATCAAAGAACTAAGTAAAAAGATCATACTACTCTCCTCAGGATAGGTGAGTACGAGCACAAAATCAGTTAGATAGAATAATGAGTAATTAAGTCCAGAAATAATATAAGTAATTTGGATATAAAAGTTATATTTTATAAATACACGTTGCTATATTTTGAAAACAAATTTGAACTCAAAAACTTATTATGTTTTAAGGCCAATGGAGTGGATAGGAACTGTGCATGTCGGGTGCCAGAGCTGTAGTACGTTTTACTGGCGTCTCAACTGCACATTTGGAAAATACTGTACTGGAGCCCAATTATGTATTGGTACGCTTGGTGACAAGAGCCTCGCAAAAAATTCTCATGCTGGTAGTTCAACCACGCGCGCGTATAAGCACGCGAGAGTTTTGGAAGCTTGAAACGCCATAAATAGGAGGCGAAACGGGACAAGAGGCGTTTGGAGTCATCTGGATGTACGTTTGCCGTTTCGCTACTCCAACTTACTATAGGCAATTTCGACATGTTGGTCGACTGATCTTGAGCCCATCATGGAGTGATGTCAACTGCTGCAATTAATGTTGTTTTGGCGGCGATCTACGACAGTACAGGAATCCGTCGCACATCGACTTCTTCTTGGCCTTGATTTTCTCTGCTCTTTTTCGTCGGCTCGTCCAAGAAGGTGGCAAGCTGCGTGGCTGCATGCTCGCTCTCTGCAGGGGTTGCCAGGTGTTGCTCGCTTGAGTGTGCCACTTGGGAACTCCGATGGCTACATCTCCGGTCCACTTGGCTGACAGGTTGCAGTGCACCAAAGGACGCGTGCCAGATGAACACGTTTGTAAATTGTCCAAAATCCATCCGAGAGTTTTGCAAGCAATGGCTAGATATTTTCAGAACAGGGGTATCGGCTGTCACGGATATATACGCAGAACGAGACAGTGGACGTGTGCCGGTTTCTTGCCTAGTAAAAAAAAATTGTTTATAATATCCATTGCTGCATTGCATCTGCATCGATCGCGCGTGCAGGATGTAGTGTACGTGTCGAAGGTTTTGTCAGGTAGTTTAAGATTGGACAGCCCACGACCTTAGCTCTGGTGGTGTGTCAGCTGACGAAGGTGTTTGGATCCGGCAACTCAATGTTCGTAGTTTGCTCGACATGCATCGCCGCGAATTCAACCGCCACCACGGCGCTTGCGTGCGCTCCGGTCTCCGGAATCGATCAGCCGCGCGCCCTCCGCGACCGGCCGCTGCTTGCCGCCGAGCGGGAACGTAATAAATGAATATCACGCACACTGCGCTTGCTTCGGCGTCCCGCTGGGCAAGACGATCAAGTTGGGGACACCAGTGATGATCATGAAACGTACTTGTTCGCGTGAGCCTCTCCGTTCTCAAGCTGAGAAAACTTGGCCTGCAGAAAATAAGAAAATTCTTCACGACGTACGGCCTTTGCTCATTGGTCACCAGCCCATTTAAAGGAACAACGTAGCGCAACACTCTGGCCCAGGCCGAAATTTGGGCTAGGCTATTGCATTCTACATCAGTCCAAAGCTCACAACAAAGTCGGTAAACGCCAACTTCCGACAAATGAGGCCCACTAGCCCACATACAGGTTTCAGCTTCCGACACAAGTGTTTGCTCTGGAGCTCATTTGCAATCCCGATCTCTGCCACCAGTAGAACTAACGGAAATAAGTGCTAACAAATCTCTTTCCTTATTTTTTTAATGGAAACAGGAAACAGAAATAAAAGAGGATATTCCGGAAATAAATAATATCAGAAACGGAGAGTACACAAATACAAATCAAATATATATGTAGTATTAAAACTCATAAGTCAACATATTTCTAAATATGAATAATTCGAAGTTACAAACGTAATTATAAAAAATAGCTCCTTTATTTCAACTTTTATCATTCATTTCTTTATCTATGTGTCTTTCTCTAAATCATCATCCATGTCACACTCATCATCTATATTGTTGACATCATTATCCTGTTGATCTAACTAGTGACAACAAAAGTGAGAATATGGTATAAACTGGATGAAAAAAGAGAGCCCAAAAAGAAGTTGATGCAAAGATCATTTTATCACAACAGCAAGGCAGAAAAACAATTTTGTTGTTTATAGACGACAATATGCTCATGATATAGAAGTATTGAATGACGATTTTGCATAGAGCAATAGCTAAAACAATACAACAGGAACGAGGAAAGTTCCCACTTTTTATTGTCTTCCTTGAAGTAAAAAACAATAAACAAACAATGTTAATATCCTCTTGTTTTCCTGAGCTAACTGAACAAATTAATCCTCACTGTTGCCTACTCTTATAAAAGATGTTACTCTTTCCATTTGGGTAGCAATTTGTGTATGCCATAGCTCATAAGCTCATTAGTGTTCTTCGTTATTGCGCCGTCATAATCACATGATTGTCCCAAGTCCGTGACAGCAGTAGTAATGATGCAGCTGGCAGCCATGTTGATTCTTGAAGGCCTGGAATCGTCTCCTTAAGAAAGAGGAAAAAGATCGTCGAATAATGATAACCTTTTGTTTGTCGGTTGCTTTTGGAGAGATCTAAAAAAACGTGGATACGCAGAAAGTTTTCTTTTTCCAAATTTCTTATAGCTCTATTCATGTATGCATTCTTTGGTAGGCCGTGTTTACCTCGCAAGCATATGCCAGATTATTAGCACGATAAAATAACAAAAAATAAAAAGATATTACTGATAATCAAAGTGTGGTTGCGCTTAGAATAGGCACCTCGTATCATCATCCATGGCGCGAGTGCGGTCCCAACGGCACATATCATCCTTTATCTGAATTATTTACTATGAATAGGAGTTGCTGCCCGCGCTGCAAAACTCACCGCATAACATCATCTCTATCTAAATAATTCACTATTAATAGTATTTGCCTTGTTGACAGTCAACTTCCAAGTAAATAAAGATATATACACACACGCACATAATGAGCATTTAAAATGCTGATATACTTAGAAGTTAGAAGGCCAAAAAGGAAGATCGCTAGTTTGATCACAGCTAGAAATTGATCGCATCTATAAAAGGGTAAATATTCTCAAACTAACAAAACACCTGATGCAACTAGCTTAACTTAGTTTGATCATGGCTAGAAATTGACAGCAGAGAGCTTAACATAATATAGTATTACAGTAAGAGTTCTTAGAATAAAAAACTTCAAAAAAATATAAGAAAGATTACACGGAAAGCTCGAGAACGGAATAGGCGTCACCAGACAAAAACGGCCGGTCATGGGTTGCCCGTTACACAGTTACGTCCGTTTCACTGTACGCTGGGCCCCACCTCATCCTTGACCAAAAGCTCATCTGCTACGTGCCCCCCGGTAGTTGCACCAAGCTCTTTCTCCCACACGTGGCACCACGCCTTCCTACACTTGCGTGCATGTGAGCCCCAATATATTTTTCTTATCCGAAATATATCCATTTCTGAAAATATACCACCGGAAAAACAGAGAGGCACCAGAAGCTTCCCCCCACGTGGCGGCCATCCGATGGAAGGGGGGTCGAACGCACGGTCCAGATCGACAAAGGGGCTACGCGTAAAAGGAAAAATACGCGGCTTTTTGCCTGTTTCTCATTTATCCGTGGGCCTCCTTTTTAAAAGGAGCTGCTTTTCTTCGCCGCTTCTTCAATCTCTCCCCTCTTCTCGTGCTCATCTCCTCTCCTCGCGTGCTCCTTCCTCCTCCCCTTCTGCGAGCGTGGTGATCCGTGACAGCGGCAGCGGAAGAGGGCCATGGCTACGGTGGCCAAGGGGAGCGTTGTGTCGCCGTGCGGCAACCGCGCGGCGGCGGGGTTCCTCTGTCGGCGGAGGAGCGCCCCGGCGTCGGCGCGCGTGGCGGCGCCGTCGGCGGTGCGGATCGGCAGGAAGAGCCCCTTCCTCGGCGGGAGGCTGGCCTTTGGGCCCAGGAGATCGAGGCCCGTGCCCCGGAATCTCCTCGCTTCGCCGGTGCAGGTGAATTGACTAAAAAAATTCATTCATTTTTCGTGTGCTTTGAATTTTCCATACTATCTCGGTCCTTTCGGACGTTTCTTTGGTAGGAGTATTTTTATTGTTGTACTTTGACGTAAGCTTTTTTGAAATATCATCCGTGAGATGAAATTATTAAATCATTCCTCATCATGAATTTCGCTATTTTGAGCTTGACCTTGATTTGCATACAATAAAAGGTCGGATTTATGGGATTTTTCGGGGGCGTGCTAATATGATCTGCTTACTTTGTTTGCGGCAGATGAACCTTGCGTTTGGGAAAGCCATGAGGTGGTGGGAGAAGGGACTGCAGCCCAACATGCAGGAGGTCGAGTCCGCTCAAGACCTCGTCGACTCCTTGACCAACGCCGGCGACAAGCTCGTCATCGTCGACTTCTTCTCCCCTGGCTGCGGCGGTTGCCGTGCCCTCCACCCCAAGGTAAAAATATTAGGCCCGTTCAAAACAGTAGTGGGATGATGTATTATGGATGAAACTGAGGGTACGACAATTAATTATTTAAGGGTTCAATTTAATGAATTTGATGCTAAAATTTGATAAATGTTTTTAAAATAGTTTTTTTGACAATTTTCATATGGAAACTTTTTTAGAAATTGTACGGTTTAGTAGCTTAGGAGCGTCCTATGATAATCTATAAGCCGTTTGTAGTTTTGAATCCTCTGCAGTCAACCATAGAGTTACTTTGCCACTAATATATATAGATCCTAGCACCGTCAGATTCACATGTTAGTGATAAAGTCACGGTACCCCTGACTGCAGAGGATCCCATTTGGTTTTGAACACGAAAGAACCAATGAAGTGTATTAATGGCGCAGCTTAAAGTTCACTATTCAATTCTACCCTTCATGTGATTGATTTCAGCAGGTGTTCTGAAAATTTATTTCCTTACACAGATTTGCCAATTCACAGAGCAGAACCCAGATGTGATGTTCTTGCAGGTGAACTATGAGGAGCACAAGTCTATGTGCTACAGCCTCCATGTCCATGTTCTTCCTTTCTTCAGGTTCTACAGGGGAGCTCAGGGCCGACTCTGTAGCTTCAGCTGTACTAACGCAACTGTAAGATCCTGATCTGATCTTGTGCTATTTCCGGGAATTGCTTATGCTGAATACTGTATGGTACTCCCTTCTTCCCAAAATATAAGTTGTCCATGTTTTTAAGAAAGTTGACTTTTATATTTTTTGACTAATGATTAAGCTAAAGATATATAATTTTAGTGTTATGCATGCCATAGAGTTAGATTCATATGTGAAAATTACTTTTATATGATGTTAACTTTGTAGTTGTTGATAATAATATATAATGAAAGAAATTACTGGTCAAAGTTGTATGTTGAACACCGTGTAAAAAATTATTTGTTTTATATTTTGAGACAGAGGTAGTATTATTGAAACAAACCAACAAGACCCTCCCCTAGTAGCCTTCTTTACGCATCATATGAATGGACCCCTCATTGTATTTCTTGTGAAAATGTTGTTCCATAATTTGCTGATAAAGTTACAAGGTTTCCCTGCATCTGATCTAACATTACTGCTAGCTCAGTGATATTCTGTAAAATATTTTGTTGTTGAATCAGACCAACCAAAATGATGATCACATGGTTTACCCCTTACTGATGTACAATTCTGCTTTCAACTTGGACTATGTTCATCACATATGTATGCTTTGAATATGTAGTGTGCAGTATTATGAGTTGTTACAATTTGATAATAATGTATTTATGATTGTAGTGACTTCTGTTTGCAGATTAAGAAGTTCAAAGATGCGCTTGTAAAGCATAAACCAGATAGATGTAGCCTTGGCCTGACAAAGGGGCTCGAAGAGTCAGAGCTGTTGGCCTTGGCTGCTAACAAGGATCTGCAGTTCACCTACACTAAGAAACCACATCTGGTTCCTAGCGGAGATGCCGCAGCTGTGCAGGAATTTGCTGTTGAAAGCCCAAAACTTTCTCCACCTGCGAAACCATTGTCCAAGCAGGGCTCTGAGGAGAGGTCCTTGGTCTCATCAGGAAGATGAGATGAGATGAGATCAGATGCTGGTCCATATGATCGCATCCCTCAATTCTGTACAGTTTCCTGATTGTTCTCGATGTGTACAGGTTGTACCTCATGGTTGAGTGCAGGCTCAATGTTTTTGCTTGTGAAGCCTGCCCACCTGTCCGCTAGTAGCGTAGCGGTAGTACCAGCAAGTATTGTAGGCATGTAGCCTATGCCAGTGAATTGTACGGTATGGGTAGATGTATGGATTCATCTATATTTTGCATAGTCACACTAGTAGCCTCTATGAATAATTTTGAATGAGTATTTTTTTGTGGATTTGGTATTTGGCACATCTTAATTCTGGCTGATTGTGTGTGAAATGTTGTGGTAGTTACAGATGGCTGTCTGTCTCCAACGTTGATGCTGCGATGTTTAGATCAAGATGTTGAACTGTGAGTTTGTGGCTGGTTCCTTCTTTGGCCTTTGGTGGTCACGAAAGGTGTGGGGGAAGAACCATTCTTTTTCCCCAGTTTTAACCTGGATCTTATACTCTTGATTGGACAAACTAAAATAGCGACAACAAAAAGGTCGGTTTGATACTTCATGGTCAAGGTATAGACTTTGTGGTTGCTCTTTACTTGAAAAAAGTTGCTCCTGCTAAGCTAGATAGAGTGTTCATTCATCAATCGAATCTCCATTGTTGGGAATTGTAGGTGTAGAAACATGATTCTGACCAGTACAAAGATATTAAATCAAACGGAGGTAGTACCGAACCCTACTACTTTTCTCGTTAATTATCACATGACCTGCCGTATGCTTGTTTTGCGATTGAACATGCGACCGTGCAAACTGCAATGACATGAAAGATAGTAGCTCAAAAAATTAAAGAAAAACATGGCATCAGTGAGCATATGCATTCTCCGCCGGAGGCATGACTTCCCTTACTCTTTATTTGATGAAAACAGAAACCGAATTCTGGATGGACTGGAACTGGAAGCATGGAATTCCTAGGATCTCCTGCAGAAACCTATCAGTCGCAACAGGTGCTCCTCTGCTTTCTGCAAAGATCAGCAAACCTTTGTTTTTTCTCTTTTAAGAAACAAGATGCGACAAATAATAAAAACAATAATACTGTTTCTGGAGACTTCTGACATTCTCATCGAAAAATATATGAACGGCAATACAACTACGTGGCGCGCTCCTGGGTTCCCATTGCAGCGCCCATATTTCTGATGATCTGATCCACCACAACGGTAGCAGAGCAGATGCTATCGTTATCTGTAGCTATCTACACGTTGTAATATGGAGTATAGTTCGTACCAGTTTCATGGGGAATGCGACGTATTACCCCCTCCGAGGAATCAGAAATAACGATAAATTCTATGCAAAAAGAAAAGAATCATCGATAAAATTGAGAAGAAAATATCATGGATTTGTAGCTTGTACACGTACGTTTCTGTAGCTTTCTGCTTTCTGAGGTTAAACTGCGTCGAGTTGCCAGTGGTGCTAAAAAAGCGCCTTTTTTCTTTTTTATCGTTTCGTGCATCTTTTGGGACCATGAAAAGTGCAGTAATATATCAAGGTTTCTTACACACCACCAGTTTGGTTTCGTCTAGAGCCCTTCAGTTCAGGTCTGCATCCGCCATCCGGTGTGCCGGCTACAGTACACCATCCCATTCCTTTCTGAAACAATCCTTGTCCGAATTATCCGTATCACTATGATTTTTCGATTTTTTTCATCAGCGTTATTTTAATAACTTTTTCCCAGATCTTTATAAGCTTTAAATATATAATATTTAATTAATCAGTGTATTAATCATTGAATGAAGCCGCAGGTGCGTAAGGCCCAAAATACCCTTAATTTCGACCCAAAGACACATCTCGTACCTTGTAGGCAATCAACGAGCATGGACTGCTCATCTATTCTTGTGCACCTAATTCTCATTCACCGATTGTAGCCCTAAGCTAATTAATTAGCTTTTTTCCTATTGAATGATTGGATTACCATTCATCCCATCCATTTCAGCGCTTTAGAACGGCCGGTGCCCAGCGAATTTGTTCAATTTTTTAGTAAAAATAATCCTCTAACTATTGGACTTTGATACCTTAAACCGTTTAAATAACCCCTTAAAATAGTTTTGAAGGTGATTTCAATAATATGACATGTTACATGAGAGACGATATGTTTCTGATCGGTAAAAAGAGATTGGTACTCTTATTATATCAAAATTGTGAATCGAGATGATCATATGGTCAATACAAGCTAACAAGTAAACGCATAGATGATTACTTAGATTACCATCAATCTGTTGAGTCAGAGGCACATCATTACTTATGTAACGTGTCACATCATCAAAATCACCTCCAAAACCGTTAACGGTTCTCAATATTTAAGGGGTAGAATACCCGGTTTCATAATTGAAAGTTTTAAGTATTTAGAGTCTCATAGTTAAGTTAACAGGTTATGTATATTTTTTCTATTTTTATTCAGGATTGAAACTGTAGGTTATATTGGTATGAACTTCCTACCGCTGCAATGGATCTCGCTCTGATGAATGAACATGATAAAGCCACCGAGGGCCATCTGCCCATCTGAACGCGTGTTCTGAAATATGGTTGTACCAGAGATCGATATGGAATAGACATCGAAGCACTAGTGTGTTCTGATGTTTTGTTCTGCGTTTTTCATAGAATCTTCCAAGGATGCAATAGTGTTGGATTGGACATTTTGGTGTTGTGTTTTTTAAAAGCAAGCGAAAGAGTCGCTGCAATGTATTAAGGAGAAGTAAAAACACAGTATCAATACAAGATTAGCGAGAGAAAACAAGGTCCTGGAAGAAAACAAGATAAGCAAGAGAGACCCGGAGGTCCCGAAAAGAGGAGAAAAACTAGAAACCGATACTACTGACTAGAGCTAAACATGTATGAGGTGTTGCTTCACGAGAGAAAAGGTGTCAAATTCCGCCAGTGTTGTGTCTATTATCGCTGAGATTGGGCTGAATGAAGCTTGAAAGATGTACCAATTTCTCTTTTTCCACACGTTCCACCAAGTTTAGACTAAAAGTCCATTGAAAGCTTTACGATTAGCTAGATTGATCATCCTTTCTGCCTTGTACCACCAAACCAGCAAGTTTTCGCCTGCCGAAATGGGTGGTATGCCTGAGATGTTGTAGTGTTGAAGAATTTCAAGCCACACTCAAGAGGTAAAGTCGCAACAGCCTGCAAGGTGTCGAGAGGTTTCCAGAGCATTGAAGCAGAGGCGACAAAGGGAATTGCAAGGGATACCTCGCTTAAGGAGGTTGTCAGCCATTAAGATCTTCTCGTGAAGCAAAGTCCACGTGAAAACTTACATTTCGCCTCGGTTTGTGCCTTCCAGATCGTAGAAGAGATAATCAGCTTGCTCGAGCCCATGAACTGCATGTTGTATGTCGATTTGACATTGTAATGGCCATCCTCCGTTCACCGCCATACTATGTCATCGGCTAGGGTTTCATCAATGATAGTGTCGGCCACTAATAGCGCTACTTGGATATATTGGCGAAGCTGCTCTCCAATCGATAGGTCTCGAATGCTATGGATCCAAGCATAGTTTTGTAGGGCGCCTTTGACCGAAATGTTTTTGTTAGCACAAATCTCGTATAGGTCTAGGGCGAGTGCCTTTAGAGGAGAGAGCTCTTTCATGCGTCATGCCAGAACCTGGCTTGCTCACTGTTGCCCAGGTGTATGATCGTTGAAGCCTGGAAGAAGTCCTCGTCCTTCTAAGAGCATGGTGACGGGAGGTCCGACCAAGGCCTATCATGTTATGTGTTTTGACTTTTGAATTCCAAACTGTTGGTGAAGTTTTTGGTCACACGCGTGGTCTGAGAGATCTGCTTAGCTCTAGTGCAGGTCCTAAATTTATGGTTCG
This sequence comes from Zizania latifolia, assembly GCA_000418225.1. Classification (NCBI taxonomy): domain Eukaryota; kingdom Viridiplantae; phylum Streptophyta; class Magnoliopsida; order Poales; family Poaceae; genus Zizania; species Zizania latifolia. The sequence continues at coordinate 101,323 of KE373103.1, forward strand.
TGGCGTGCCAATCAGTTTGATCCTGCAACTGATAAGATAGACAAGAAATAT
>KE373103.1:102233-114759 GCA_000418225.1 Zizania latifolia
GAATTCCTTCAACCGTGCCAAAACTATACTGGGCCCTCCATCAACTGCGCCGAAACTGCATTGGGCTTGGGCTTTACCAAATTTCACCGTTAACACAAACCTACCGGTCGACCAAGCTTTGAAATTAGTCATCAACGGTAGGAGCTCTCTTTCGCACCAGGTTCCTTTGTGATTCGGTCATATGCAGTAGACGGTGTATATACATGTTGATGTAAAAGGGTTAGTTCTGTAAAACCAAGGAAAAACAACAAAAAATGTGCCCAGATTAATCTGATGCAAATTTCAACTCTTCCATGATTCCTTGTAGTTCGATTGCAAGTCTAAAGAAGTAGTTAAAGAGTCCTAAATACTCAAGAACTTTGCATATATGAACTTATCACATATGGTTCATACTCTCATGACTGAGGTTGCGTATCTTTGAACGTGCCACTATAATAGAGTAGTTTTGCTATCCTGTCTGAAAACCATACAGAACAAATCAGGCATGATGGCGCCCTCAACTCAACCTCTTCGTGTGTATAAGCAGTCATGCACACTTGCAACATAATATATATGAGGGGGTATGTGGTATTGTGGTAGTTGTGCGATAGTTCGATGCCCCACCTAGATGGAAGAAAATATGAGCAACAATGAGAGAGAGCTCTTATAAAGGACGACCACATCTTATACATGTAAATTACAGGGAACATCCATTATCTAGAGAAACATATTGGCATAAGTATTGGTAATGGGTCCCGTTTCCCAGTCCTCAATGAGGATTTTCTCCATTAGACGATGGGATGGGAAAAATACTATCCCCATGAGAGAGAAGTGGGAAAATCCCCTCCCCATCAGGTGAAGTGGGGACGGGGACATTCCACCATTCCTCATCTTTGTTCCCCACCATATCTGACAACTTTGATATAAATAGTGGCTAAACGCTAGCACACATCCTTCCCCTTCCTCAACCATAGCTGTTGCGCTCACGCATCCTCCTTGTGGCCACGCGTGTTCACGCCTCCTCCCCAACATTCTGCATGCTCGTGCCTCCTTCCATCATCATGCTCACGGGTCCTCACTACCGTGCTCATGGCTCTCCGTCATCGTGCTTATGGCTCCTCCTCGCCACTACCCTCTTGCCTCTCCACCATGGCGCTCTTGCCTCTTTACCGCCACCCGACCATGCCCCTTGCCACCTTCACCTACCCATGCGCCCATGCCTTATAGCCACCTCTATCTAGCACTTCGGTCATACTCTGCCTAGCAGTCACCAATGCAACGAGAATTTTTCTTCCCGACAGAGAACGAGGACTTAAAAAACTATCTCTGAGACCAGAGACGAAAAAAGAATGGAGACAAATTTCCTGGCAAGGGACAGAAATGGGAACTCTCCCCTGTCAGTATCGAGCACCGCGCTATTCGCAGCAACGATTTAGCTAGCTAGTGCGATGCGCCTCCTCGCTCGCCACCACGTAGTAGAGGTTGAGCCCCGCCTAACCCAAGGCCGGTCCTGGTGGTCCACCACTGCCTTGGGGAGTACACGCCGCCATAGCTCGCTCGTCGTCACAGCCATCCCATCAAAAACTAATGTCCCCTGCACAGATCCGTGCCCACCGCTGAATGCACCGTGCATACCGAGAATTTTGGTGGCAGCGCGCGACACCGTCCAGCCACTTGGCACCGGGAAGACAGGCCTTTTGTCATGAACGTTTCAGAGGGTCGGGTTAGGTTTGTGGTCAACGGATCGAGTAGTACAGCTGGAGCCGCTGCGATTCATATGCTGCTGCTCAATGCGTTTGCCATCTACAGGCCACATCCGGCGCTGCTTTATTTGGAGACTTATTAGTGCTAATATTTCTTTTTGAATTTTTTTAAATAATATATTTTTTATTCAAAATTTCAAATTTGGTACGTGGATTTTAAAATTTGCAAAAATGGCCTTCTGTCGGCAATTGGTGTACCGATCTAGGCCGATCGGCCTAGATCAGGCGACGACAGACTTCTGTCGGTGCTTGAAATGCCTATCTAGGCCAAAACGGCCTAGATCGGTATTTCGTGCCGACACGCTGCCTATATAAGGGGGGCCGAAGAGCCCCTCCCAGCCACCCGCGTGCCCAAGTCTCATTTGGCCCCCTCCTCCCAGGTATGCCCTCTCCTCCCCTCTCTTCTCTTCTTTAGATAGTTATAGCTGTAGGGTAGGTAGTTTAGGATAGTTTAGTAGTAAATTAGGGATAATTTAGGAATAGTTTAGTAGAGATCCTTTCGCTTGTCTCATTCTTCCGTGGATCGATCGGCCTTTGTGCCATTGCGGGATTGGTGCCAACTAGAAACAGAAAAACGATATGACATTTATGGAAGGAGGTACTTTCTTTGCCCTAACGTTGAGGAGGAGTTGTGGTACCTAAACGTCGAAAGAAAATCGGACAGAAGGAGTTACGGCTTCGTTGAGTGGGTGGATACTAAGAACCCGGTGTTTGATGGACGTTGGTTCTCTCCTAGCGAAACAAACGCACAGTACGCTATAAGGAAGGAGGAGTACAAGCGTCGTACCTAGTCCGAGCAAGATGATTGGAGAATCAATCCGATCAGAGTGTCGCCGTGGCTTCAACACCCCAAATGTCACTGTAGAGACCGCTGCCAGGTAATGACCACAATGTCAGGACAAGCTGCTGGCAGAAGATACTTCATATGTCATACCATCGAGAACGACCTCGTGGTGAGCATGAGAACATTAAATTACTTCATCTGTCTATTGAATATTAACTTTGGTGTAAGTAACTGCAGTTATTTGGTCTTGCGGGATAATCCAAGGAAGTGTGGTTTCACCCAATGGATTGACGATTTAAGGCAACAATCCGTTAGAAGGCCTATGCAACAAGCTGAGACTGTGGAGGAAGGAAGAGCATCGGCTAAAGGTGGAGCATGCTAGTTTAAATTAGATGACAAATCCTCTAGGAATCCCTGAATAGGAGCAACGACCTACGTGAGTCAGTGGCAGTCGTTGCATGCTAAGGACTTCGCTTGGAGGGGAATTAAGGGGAAGGAGAGAATTCGTGTGCCCCAACCTATATGACTACTTCGTGGTAAGAGATCGCAACTAAATCACGCCTTATTTTCACACTATTTTCTACTGTAACACTTATCTTCCTATTCGTTACGGCAGCAAAATGTAAGGAGATGCGTATTCCATCGGTGGGTAGATGTAGCATCACCTACGTACAAGGATGGTTGGATCACAGAGGTGGAATGTCACTCGGAGTATGAAACAAGGAGGAAAGCTGATGAGCGAGCAAGAAGTGCAAGATTTGATGAAGAGGAAAGGCAATGGAGGGCATACCATAGGCAGCGAGAGCTCAGGTACAGAGAGGAAAGAAAACAGGACAGACGCGTTAGGAAAGAAAGACAATAGAGAAATCAGTAGGACCTTCCTGTTCGTACTACCAGTATGCTATTTGTAATCTATTGAACTAGTTATTGAGCCTAGTTTCTGTTGGATTGCTTTCAAACAGCTTCGGATATTGTGTTATATGCATTGGAACCTCTTTATCTGCCTGCTCTTCACTATCTGCTCATAATTTGAATATCCTACACTTACACTTCAATACCACATTTTATGAGCTTGTTTGCAGATGTGTGATTCCCTGCGAAATATATATTACAATCTCATTTCAAAATAGAGAACGAGAAGTGTGCAAATTTCTCTAATTCCACATAATATTCTATAATATTATGGATATATAACATATTAATACAAAAAGTTAAAGTTTTTGAATATTGAATTTGTCAAAATAGAAAAATATAGACGCCAGTCGGCAGACCATCTGCCGATCTGGGCCGTTTGGCCTAGATCGGTAGACCATCTGTCGATTTAGGCCGGTCGGCTTAGATCGGTAGATGGTCTGTCGATCTAGGACCGGTCGGCCTAGATCGGTATACCAATTACCGACAGAAGGTTATTTTTGCAAATTCTAAAATCCGTGTACCAAATTTGAAATTTTGAATAAAAATGTATTATTTTAAAAAAAATCATTTCTTTTTCCCAGCGGAGCAAATTCCTCGGGGAAAAAACGAAGCATATGCTCACGTGAGTAGAAGGATGCGTTACTCCAAACTTGGCCTGTTTGTATGCTCGGCCCATCGAAAATCCCCAGCAGTGCGGGGCTGGAGAAGGATGCTTCTTGACCCGTTGCAAATTAGGCATTGGACCTCAGGCCTATCAAACAGCAGCTGTTCTGAGTTTTTTTCCTCCATTTTCTTTTGCGGGTTGTTCTGAGTATTTGCTTCGATTATCCAATCTTGTGTACTACCTTAGTAACATAGAGTGGGAAACATAACAAAAACTCCCTAAAAACATATCAAATTTAGGCGTCAAAGTAAAAGGCCTTTTTGTTTTTGGTTAACCCGAGCCTTGCCAAATTACAAGAGGTAAGGATTAGGTCAGGCTTTTAGATTAACTCAAAAGGTCTTTCACAAATTTGCACGATGAAAAGGACATTCCATATCCTCTTAAAGAACACATCCGATTCTCGCATTTCTGCCAAACCTATATGGAGCGACATGCTTTGTTGGCAAAATTGATGTTTAAACAGCCTCTCATTTTCAGATCATCTCGATCATGATCTTTACTTTATTTTATAGGCAAACGCAGCTACCTCACATTTTATGGCTGCTGCCGTTTGCCGTCAATTTTATGTAGCTCCTTCCCAACTCTGAAAAGCATATACAACTGTTGATTTGTGATCCAAATTCTAGATATGAAGACAAGGGTGATGTTTCCATAGCGAAGCGGAGGCCCGTCGCCGGTCATACCTTCAATAACATCTCGAACGAAATGATACCGAACATCAATATGTTTTGTTCTCTTTTGACATCTGATCTTTAGCAAGATAAATAGCACTCTGACTATCGCAATGAACGGTAATGTAAGACTGAAATCCACATAACTCAGAGTACAAACCTTTTAACCATAGAGCTTCCTTGCATGCTTCTGAAACAGCCATATACTCAGTCTCTGTGGTAGACAAAGCAACTATAGCTTGCAGACAAGCCTTCCAACTTACAGCACAACCTCCAACAGTAAACACATATCCCGTGAGAGACCTCCTCTTGTCTAAGTCACCGGCATAATCTGAATCAACATAGCCAACCAATCCATCTCCAGATTTTCCAAAACACAAGCAAGCATTTGAAGAACCACGCAGATATCTAAAAATCCACTGAACAGCCTTCCAATATTCTTTACCAAGGTTAGACATGTATCTACTAACAACGCTCATAGCATGAGACAAATCAGGACGAGAACAGACCATAGCATACATGAGTGACCCAATAGCACTGGAGTATGGAACTTTTGACATGTACTCATAATCAACATCCATTTTAGCACACTGGGAAGCAGATAACTTAAAATGAGAGGCCAATGGAGTACTCACAGGTTTAGAACTATCCATGTTGAAGCGTCGAAGGACCTTCTCAATATAATTCTTCTGGCTCAAATACAGCAGCCCAGATTTTCTATCCCTGAATATCTCCATACCAAGGATTTTCTTTGCAGCACCTAGATCCTTCATATCAAACTCGCTACTCAGCTGTGCTTTCAGAGTAGCAATCTCTTTCTTGCTCTTGACAGCAATCAACATATCATCAACATATAATGGCAAATATAAAGGTGATCCATTCACTAATTTAAGATAAACACAGCTATCATACTGGGATCTCTCATAACTATTTGAAATCATAAATGAATCAAACTTTTTATACCACTGCCTTGGAGATTGCTTCAATCCATACAACAATTTTCTCAACCTGCACACACGGTCTTCTTTTCTAGGAATAACGAACCCCTCAGGCTGGTCCATGTAAATGTCCTCCTCCAAATCACCATGTAGGAATGCAGTTTTCACATCTAACTGCTCAAGCTCATAATCATGCATAGCAACAATACTGAGGAAAGTACGAATTGAACTATGCTTCACAACAGGAGAGTAGACATCAGTATAATCAATTCCTAGAATCTGACTAAATCCTTTAGCAACTAACCTTGCTTTATATCGTGTAGGCTCATTAGGAGTCATACCTTCTTTTCTTTTGAAAATCCACTTACATTTCACAGCCTTTTTGCTGGGAGGCAAAGGAACAATCTCCCAAGTATCATTCTTCTCAAGTGACTCCATCTCATCATGCATAGCACCCATCCACTTTTCACTATCAACTGACAAAATTGCTTCTGTATAATTTGAAGGTTCTTGCACACCTTCAATCTCCTCTGCAATACTTAAAGCAAAAGCCACATTACATTCTTCAATATACCTGATCGGCCGAACTATCTCCCTCTGTGGACGATCAGCAGCAATAGACTCCTATGTAGGCTGCACAACAGGTGAAGAATGTCTAACAGGGGATGGTTTAGTAACAACTTCCTGATCTGGTACCTCAACCTCATTCACATGCTCTACCTGCACACTTATTGTCTCTGGTTTGATGTTATCAGTACTGGATGACAAAGACTCGGTAAACATAGTAGATTCATTGAACACAATGTTTCTGCTAAGCATAGCCTTATTTGTTTCAGGATTCCACAACTTATAAGCTTTGACTCCAGAACCATAACCCAAGAAAATGCACTTAATAGCTCTATGCTCAAGTTTACCATTATCAACATGTGCATATGCAGTGTAACCAAAGATTCTCAGTTGTGAGTAATCACTAGGTGAACCTGACCACATCTCAATAGGAGTTTTCTTACCAATTGCTGTAGAAGGAGAGCGATTTATCAAGTAGCATGCAGTAGCAGCAGCCTCAGCCCAAAACTTTCTGCTCAAACCTGAGTTGGATAGCATACACCGAGCCTTTGAGATTATTGTTATGTTCATGCGCTCTGCCACACCATTCTGCTGAGGCGTGTGAGGGATGGTGTGGTGTCTAACAATGCCTTCTTTCCTGCAAAAAAGTTTAAAAGCACTAGAACAGAACTCCATTCCATTATCAGTTCTCAGAACCTTTACCTTTCTCTCGGTTTGCTTCTCAACCATGACCTTCCACTCTTTGAAACATTCAAATGCATCTGATTTGTACTTAAGAAAATAAGGCCAAACTCGTCGTGAGTAATCATCAATAATAGTTAACATATAGTTAGCACCACCATGAGAGGTTTTACGAGAAGGACCCCACAAATCAGCATGCACATAATCAAGAATACCTTCGGTATTATGAACAGCAGTATTGAACTTTACCCTCTTATGTTTACCATAAACACAGTGCTCACATAAATCAAGGGAATCAGCCTGGCAACCTTCAAGCAGACCTCTTTTGCTTAATTCTGCCGTACCAGGTGCACTCATGTGTCCAAGACGCATGTGCCAAATCTTAGTAGTTTCAATATTAGGACATACAACAGCATTAGCAACAAAAGAACTACCTTAAAGCACATATAAATTTGCAGCTTTCATGTCACCTTTCATGACAACAAGAGATCCATGTGTTATCTTCATAACTCCATCTCCAGCACAATACTTGTACCCTTTAATATCAAGAGTACTCAGCGATATGAGGTTCCTTGTCATGGTTGGAACATGAGGCACTTCAGTTATTGTGCGCACCATGCCATCATACATCCTGATTTGCACGGTACCTATGCCAACAACCTCACGTGGAGTATCATCGCCCATCCGCACAGTACCTCTATTCTGCACAGGCTCATAAGTACTAAACAAATCTCTGTTAACACAAACATGATATGAGCAAGCAGAAGCAAGTATCCATTGAGCATCATCAGAAGCATATCCGGCAAATGCAATGAGAACAGTACCATTATCAGAACTATCATTAGAGGCAACTGAGGCACTACCATCAGGCTTACCCTTTGGCTGGAGCGTACCGTTTCTCTTCTCTTTATTTTGCAGCTTCCAACATTCAGTAATCATATGATTATTCTTTTTACAATACCTGCATAACTTATCACCTTGCCGTCCTCGTGACTTGGAACGATGTTTCTGATTATTTTTATTGTTTCCCTTTTTGGCTGAATTGGATTTCTTCTGTTCACTGCGCCCACGAACATGCAAAGCTTCTCCGCTCGAACCACCAGCATCTTCCGAGTTAACCATCTGTTTTATCTTTTCCTTTGCAGTCAAGGCCTCATAGACCTCGGCCACGGTTAGAGTGTCACGATTGTACAGTATAGTATCTCGAAAATTGCTAAACAAGGCAGGAAGCGAACATAGGAGAAGAAGGGCTAGGTCTTCATCATCAAACTTTACCTCCATGGATAACAGATCGGCAACGATCTCCTTGAACACAGATATGTGTGTCAGAACTGAGCCACCTGCCTACAACTTGTGCGTGAACAGTTTCATCTTGACATGCATCTTGCTGGTTAGATCTTTTGACATGCAGATCGATTCTAGATTCATCCAAAGCGCAGCAACGGTTTTCTCTTCTAAGCACTCCTGCAAAACATTGTTCGAAAGTTGCAGATAGATCTAAGACAAAGCCTTACGATCTTTCCTCCTTTCATCAGCTGTCCAGTCCTTCTGCTCCTTCCCGAAGCCCTCCAGGGCTTCATCCAGATCGTGATGCACCAGCACTGCCCACATCTTCACTTGCCACAGCGAGAATCTTGTGTCTAAGTCTAGCAGCGGAAGATCGTACTTCATCGTCGTCGTCAACATGTGCGCTGCGGCACAAACCCTATACCAAGGGAATAGAACCAATGCTCTGATACCACTTGTTAGAAATAACGATGCAAAATCACAGATCAAAACACCAAACAAAGACACAGATTTAACGTGGAAAATCCCTCCAAATCGAAGAGTAAAAACCACGGGCGCCGGCCATGGCAGAATTTCACTATATCGGGAAGGTTTTACGGAACGCATAAGAGATTTTTATAGTTTCTATCTTCTCCGTGCGGCTTACAAGATATATTTATAATGGTGGATTGATGGCGATTTTGCGTCGTTATTTCTAACAATAACAAGAAGAAACCATAGTTTGAAAGAAGTATTAAAATCTCACAATACAACAAAAGTAAAATCATCTAGCTATCTAGTTGCTCGAGTTTTTCAACGTTACGTATCTATCTCTTTGTAACGTTATGCGTGTTTCAGTTCAGTGTAAACGCTTCTTTTTTAAGATTACGTCTTGGGCCCATGCATGATCCAACCATGCATGGATCACTTTTGTCATTAGTAATCAAGCAGATAAGATGATGTCCTACCCTTACACCTTAACCATTACCGCGTACTAAACCTTTTCCGAAACGGAGTTAGCATGAGCAGGACCATCAAGGACAATTATATCACCACTTGTCAGCCTCTCTTGTCTTGGCCTCATTTTTGCATAACACATGGTACGGATGAAAACTTAAGTTGTGCCTGAGAATTAGAAACAAAATCAACAGCATTTTGTGTCGTTACGTACGTGCCTGACCGGTCTACATACTTAGTCTTAACAACAGATCAGCAAAAGGTATGCTGTTATTGTCCTGGATTATCTCTCGTTCTTGTCCGCACGTTCCTAAAAATTTTTTAAAAGAAAGGACTCTTTACTAAAGTTTTGTTTTAGCCCCCTTTAATCTATAGTTTATCTTTTTTGAACTTTTTCTTGCTGTTTAGCTTTGTATCTCCTTTTTGTCAACACTACTGCTTGTCTTTTAGTAGACACAAGACGTCAGGACTCAGGGTGGTGGTGATAAGAGGAATTACCGTGATGACACGCTGAGCCTAAGCTTGAAAAACGAGTAAAGTTAGATCAAAGTAAAAAAAGTAAGAAATAGGTCTAAAGTAAAAAATATGGGCTGAAGAATATCCAATACGGAGTTTTAATAAGAATAGTAAATCCAAACTAAAAAATATTCTAGAAAAAAGATAGTATATTATACAAAGTTTCGCTTATTATATATATAGACATATGAACCTATTACCTTTCGCTCTTTCTTTCATCGTTCATTAGTACCAAATAACTTTGCTCTATCTTTTAATGAACGGTAGACCTATCTCATGAGTTTTATTGTTGAGCTTAGTAACCAACTTAGATGAGCTCCCTCTCATACTTTTTAGCTAAAAGTGCTATCATCGATATCATGGTATTCACATCTTATATTATATCACGATTAAACTCCTACTGCTCTACCATCTATACTATGTTTCCACTTTATAGCTTGTCCACTCCACTTTCTTTCCTCCATCTCGAGTTAACCCACCGCTCATTACATGTGTTAATTTGGTTGTCCATTAGAGTTGTTCATGGTGTTTGTTTGTTATCATATTTATCACTATTTATTTATACTAGGTATGGAGCAAAAGTCTGAAGATGAGGTGACAATGTTCTTTAATTTTGTATTATTTTTTCTTAGATATCTTTTAGCAAAATTCCGTTTTATTTATATGTTTGTTTTGTGATTTGTGAAGGAGGCCAGACCCTAACAGAAAAAATGCGGGCAGTCACTTTCATCCCGTCCACATTTCTGTGTGCGAAAACAACCCAAGCAAAATTAGCCATCCGCCTTCTGTCCCTTTCTTCTTCCCCCAATTTTTTCTTCACCCATTTCTCCCCGCAAGGCCGCAACGGCTGCGGCTTCTTCCTGTTCATCTCGTCGATTCCTCTCAGCCGAACTCGCCTCTACGCCTCCGTCCACCGGTGCGCCACCTCTGCTCGAAGGAACCCCTTCTCTCGTGGCCCTCCGCCTCCTATCCCCCCTCCTCCTCCACCTCGACGCTACTGAGCCAGGCTAGAGTGCAGATCCATCCGGACTTGGATTAATTTCTTTTGTTGGGGGTGAGCTCTAACTTGCTCGGATTGTTTCGATTATTTAGTCATTGACTTTTATGTGCTGTACGCAACCGAAAACCCTAATCTTTATCTCTCCGATTTCATCCGGCTTGTTACGGATTTGTTTGCTGCTTGGCAGAGTACTAAAAGCAGCTTATTTCCAACAAAATATTGGGGGCTCAGCTGAACCTCCATTCCCCAAAGTTAGGTCCGCCCCTGCTTGACATATATGCCCGCTGTGGGGGGGAAAGCTGAAACTTTAGGAAATAACTGAGTTAGTTTGGCGAACTTCAAGCTTTACTATATATAATAATATATTTGTTATTCTATTTCTACCCCATAACATGTTAATTTGCGTCTTGGCCAAGATGTGTTGTGAGCCACATATGAGTTATGTTGTGCAACCAGGTTTGTATCTTTGTTAATTCAGCGTGATAACCCTTTTTAAGATCAATATAGCAACCTTTCTGTTTCGAATTTTTTTCCCAGATGTTGCTGACATGCCTTGTAAATGCAACAGGTTATACTGTGTGTCTGATGTACTCTGTTCCTTGACTTGGATGTAGCGAAGTTTATCTGCCCTGTCAGTAAGCTGTTTTATCTTCAACAAATAAACAGTAGTATCTGCACGTGATTGGCACAATTAGTCAAGACGGGTGCTCTTTGCTGCGTGGCCGCTAGGCCACATGGGACAAAGTCCAATCTTACAAGCAGGGACTGTTCTATGGATCCTAATGAGCCTTGTTGGCGGATGAATTCGAGCTTCTCTCCTCCAATGTCAAGGAGATGGGACTGCAGGAATCCATCTGATGGATTGCCCCATAGGGTTCATGATGCTCCACATGAACATCCACCTTATGTGTCATCCCTATCATCTCATAGTAAACGAAGTAGAAGTGCATTTGGCAGTGACCAGTACTTGAATCACCATCATTCTGTATCAGATGGAGCACTGTCTTATTTTGGTAGTCCAGCTGACAGTCTTCAGGCTCCACGATGGACGCCCTCACTTCAAAGATTCGATCTTGGCGAGTTCTCTACACCTGCAGGAGGTACATACTTTTCCCTAGTTACGTATGGTGTATATTGATATGAACTAACTAGATATGGCCTATTTGCCTAATATGTTTATATGTTTTGACATGGATCAGCTACTCAACAAAGAAAATGCATGGCATGAATGGAAACATTCGCTGAGAAAAATAGCATTGAACTCTAAATTAATTTCTATCAGGAAAACATTTGGAAGCCTAGCATCATCCTGTAGCATAGGTGTTGCCATTGTTGAATGAAAGAACATTGACTAAATAATCTTAACTTCTGCTCTCAAATAGTTAGTGTGAAAGGTGAGTTCTATTTCCTTTCTCAACATTGGAGCTATCTATTCTTGCTTGATGCTGCTGCATGTTCAAATGAATCATACACAAACAAAAGCTTATGAATACAAATATACAATGTATGCTTCTGTATTTAGAGAGAAGATATATACATTCAGGTTATTTTCTTCTAATATTATGTTTTAGAGAAAATGAGGTATATACTAAACAGCATGCCCTAGCTTTGATACATACCGTTGAAATTTATCGGTTCTCTTTAATTACCACCTAGAGTGACCAAACTCATGGATATACTGGTCCAATAGTTATTTAACGGATATCATTTTCCCCTAACTCTGCATAGTATGCACAGTCCACCCCTTTGCTCCTCTAGAACTTCTAGTTGTATATCGATAACATATACATACACACACACACACACACAGACACACACACACACA
>KE373103.1:133732-145684 GCA_000418225.1 Zizania latifolia
GCCCACCCCTGGGCGCAACGCCAGGCGGGGGACCCACCGCACGCACGCGCGCCAGCAAGAGTCAGACCCGGCCGAAAGGGGTAGGAACGCATTAAATGCGACTGGACTGAAAGCGGACAGGAGGCAATCCGGGCGCGTCAGAAGATCACCCCGTCGGGCGGCGTCAGCGCAGAGGGCAGGTAGGGAGTTGGCGGCACGCCGCGTCCCATCTGGGCGTGCTATGTCCTATCGGCGTGCTGTCCCGTAGACGTCTAGCTGTTGTACAATAGGTTGCACCCAACAGGGGTATAAATAGCAGGACGTCCGCCTTAGAACGGACGCCTAGAGAGAGAGAGATTTTGAGACGCTTTGAGGACTCTTAGAAGAAAAGAGGCTCCTTCAAGCAAGGACGGCTTCCTCAAGTTGTAACATACACCCACTACTCTCCGAGCCCTAGCTCGTGTAATCCGACACTGTAAACTCTATTCCCGACTAGTAAACACCCCTTCAAAACCCAGTGGACGTAGGCCTATTACCCGATCAGGGGGGCTGAACCACTCTAAAAACCTCGAGTCACCTCCGGCCAGTTCTATTCATACGAGCTGTGCAACCATCGGGTCTTGAGTGCAGCGCTTCCCTGCCATCACAAATCACCCCTTCGGACCACCCCCGAGGAGGATTATCCGACCACCCGTCGACAGGTACCAAAATTTTTAATGTTAATTTTGGTATCTCTTAGTATCCAAGACACCAATAAGTATTAAAATTAACATTAATTATGGTACATCTTGATACCTACTCAAATACTATAAAATCACTCTTAAAATTACTGTGAAATACTCCATTATAAATATGTCTTCGTCAGCAAGAAACCTGACCCATACTAACAAAAAAACAACAGATTTTTACATCCTGACATATTCATGGTCAAGCTGTTACTTACAAAAATGGCCGGATTATGCGATCTTTTCCTGGACTCACAGAAAGGGCCATGGACTTCATAAAATATTTTCTGCATGGAACTGATCTAGTCAGGCTGCATGGAATTCATAGCAAACTATTGTTTTTTGCTGAAACATTACTTCATTTTTACTCCATTGTCTTTTTGCATGCAGGTCTTGTAGTTTTCTGTTCTAATAATAATCATTCGTTTATGAATTTTCCTGAACATTTGTTTGCTTAATCCCCTCTACTGGAACTTCATCTGCAGATTTGATGTTCTTGGTCTTCATGATTTTGACAGCGACCGCAAGAGGATGTCTGTTATAATTGGCTGCCCTGATAAGACTGTCAAGTTGTTTGTAAAAGGCGCAGACAATTCGATGTTAGGAATCATTGACAAAACAATGAACACAGATGTTGTTCACGCTACCGAGAAGCATCTCCATTCGTATTCATCACTGGGCCTGCGAACACTTGTTATTGGTACGAGGGAGCTTAGCCAGGCAGAGTTCGAGGAGTGGCAAATGGCTTATGACAAGGCCAGTACTGCACTACTAGGAAGAGGAGGCCTACTCCGTGGCGTTGCTGCCGATATTGAACGGAACCTGCGTTTCTTGGGAGCCTCTGGTATTGAGGACAAGCTGCAAGATGGTGTGCCAGAGGCAATCGAAAAACTGAGGCAATCTGGGATTAAGGTTTGGGTGCTGACTGGTGACAAGCAAGAAACTGCCATCTCCATTGGCTATTCCTGCAAACTTTTGACAAGGGAGATGACACAGATTGTAATCAACAGTAACTCAATGGAATCATGTAGAAAGGGTATAGATGATGCAATCGCAGTGGTTAACAAACTCCGGTCGTTATCTACGGACTCTCCAAGAGTACCCCTCGCTTTGATCATTGATGGTAACAGTCTCGTCTACATCTTCGATACAGACCAAGAAGATAAGGTAATAAATCACAGTAGGGCTATGTTACGGTATACCATTTATCTTATAAGGAGTAATACTTTAAATTAATCTAGACCATTAATTTTAGTTAGGATTAAAAACAAACTAAAATTAAAAATACTTGTTGACCGGCAGATAATTGAAAAGTCGGCGCAAAAATTTAGAAAGTCTACGTAGAAAATTGAAAAGTCTGTGCAGAAAAATCAAGGGTGACCTATTACCTCCTTACCTCCTAGGAGGTAATAGGCCACCATCTCTAATTTTAGCTATTAGATTAAAATAAATGAACGATTCATAATATTTCTGGTGTACCGTAAAATTTACCTGGTAGTATCTTTCTGATTCATCGCATTGAAATGTGTTATGGTGAATATGCAATTACTAATGAATCATCAATCTTGCAGCTATTTGAAGTGGCAATAGCTTGTGATGTTGTTCTATGTTGTCGGGTAGCTCCCCTACAGAAGGCTGGTATTGTTGATCTAATAAAGAAGCGAACAAGTGACATGACTTTGGCTATTGGAGATGGTACAGTTTTTTCCAACTAGTTCAGCAATTAGTTTATTTACTAAATTTTTTATCAATATGAAAACAAGTATCTTTCCAGGTGCAAATGATGTATCCATGATTCAAATGGCTGATGTTGGCATCGGCATCAGTGGGCAAGAGGGAAGGCAAGCTGTTATGGCATCAGATTTTGCCATGGGACAATTCAGATTTTTGGTTCCCCTGTTGTTGGTTCATGGTCATTGGAACTACCAGAGAATGGGATATATGATCCTATATAACTTCTACAGAAATGCTACTTTTGTCTTTGTGCTCTTTTGGTAAGTGAACTCTCATTTTTTTTCAATGTTTTCTCATCTGCACTAAGAGTGAAAAATAAACTCCTTATCTATTGCAGGTATGTACTTTACACTGGTTTCACCCTGACAACAGCAATAACCGAGTGGAGCAGTGTGTTATATTCTGTGATCTATACTGCTGTCCCAACTATTATTGTTGCAATTCTCGACAAGGATCTGGGTCGGAGGACATTGTTGAAATACCCCCAACTCTATGGTGCGGGACAGCGTGAGGAGAGTTACAATCTAAGGCTGTTCATTTTTATCATGACGGATTCAATTTGGCAGAGTCTCACAATTTTCTTCATCCCTTACCTCGCATACAGAAAGAGCACAATCGATGGTGCCAGCCTAGGAGACCTTTGGACACTGTCTGTTGTCATTCTTGTCAACATTCACCTTGCAATGGATGTCATCAGATGGAACTGGATTACGCATACGGCCATATGGGGCAGTATTATTGCAACACTGATATGCGTCATGATCATAGACTCCATACCTATCTTGCCTGGTTTTTGGTATGTACTAGCTCACACTATTTTGGTTGTTTTTATTATTTTCTTTAATTGAAATTCTATCAGGTTGCTAACTCTGCAATTGTATGACAGGGCAATATACAAAGTGATGGGAACTAGACTGTTTTGGGCATTGTTGCTCGCGGTAATTGTGGTTGGAATGATCCCTCATTTTGCCGCCAAGGCCATAAGAGAGCATTTCATCCCCAATGACATCCAGATTGCGAGAGAAATGGAGAACTCTCGAGATTCTGGTGATGCACTCATCTAGAAGTTCAGATGAGTACGATGGCTTGAGCTTAGGTTAGTGGTCACATAGTGATCTTTTTTGTTCATTCAGATAGGATAGCTCTACACTTTTCTTTGCTTCTTTTTATTGTGTGTATACTAGGCAATTCTTTCTGTAGTGAGCATGTTTCTTGATGCTTGGTGCCTTTGTCAGCTATCCAAAGGATAGGTTTCTTGTACCCCATATTGTGTATCCTCCTGCAAAATTTTGTTGATTTATACAAAAAGGAAATCATACAAGAGTAATTGTACATTTTCAGAAAATGGTCCTACCGATTCTTAACAAGAGCTAACCTGCAAGCCTTATTATGATCGAGTTGATTGAACTGATTCAGAAATAATATAGGCTTATGTGCTAGTGCTATCAGATTTTCATTCTCCGTGGATGTATTATTGATGGGAAACAGAGCAACAAGCTGTGTCTTCAGAAATCATGCGGGCTGTTGTGTTGATCTTGAAAGTTTCAGACTTTCAATACGGGCTTTTCTATTACTTCATTGTAGTAAAGAATTAATTCATTATATGTCACTAAAAGTTCACTTATTTTCTTATTTATCACTCGCTCTCGCACTGACACGTGGACTCCATGTAGGTCATAGGCCTATATGTCAGTGAAAGAGTGAGTGACAAATAAAAAATCACGTGAACTTTTAGTGGCACATAACAAAATTTCCCTTGAGTAAAAGACCATTGGGTATCACCATAAAACAAATGATCAGCTATATGGTGGTATGCTCCTCGGTTGTTGTCACTAGATGCAGCTGACTAGAACAATTATGCAGCCCAACAAACTACTTCGTCAATCATTAGATATATTGTAGACTCTTAGTATTAGTATACCTAATTTTTTTGAACTGAATGCAGGAGCTCTGTCTAATGCATTAAAGGAGGCAAGAAAAAAGTTTTAACAGGATAGAGAGAACAGAGGAGGGAGGAGAAACAAAAGAAAGAAACAAGACGGATTAAGCTAAAAACGCTCTCTTCCTTTGCACAAACTCTTCTTTGATCTTGAAGGCTAAATCCTCTGGACGGATACTCTGGTCTTGAACAATACGTCTATTTCGCCCCTTCTAAATAGACCAATACGTAAAAATTACAAGGCCACTTTGCTTGTTCCTCCACTCCTTTTGCATGAGAGAAGATGCTTTGATCCACCAATCCTCGAAAGTGTCAAAGTCTTGAAGTTTAGCTAAAACCATGATGTTACAACTAGCCTAGTTTAGGACAGTTATCCAGACTTCTTGAGCATAAGGGCAACGAAGCAACATGTGCATAATTGTTTCACCATGTTGGTTACAAAGCATACAAATTGGGTCATGAAGCCATCCTCTTTTAGACAAGTTGTGAGCGGTTAAAATCTTATTCTGAATGACAGTCTAGGCAAAAACTTTACATTTATTTTTAGTACTAGCCTTCCAAATAGAAGATGTGTTTTGGTATTGGATACCTTGGAATTATATGAGATAAACTGATTTTGCTGAGTATTGTCCATCATTTGTCCATCTCCAAACTATGTCATCGTCCATGTTGGGAAGAAGTTCAACGCTTTAAACTCGTGTCCAAAGGTCTATAAACTCATTGATTTGTTGAGTTGTACGAATCTTTCTCACTGAGCGAATCCAATTATTATTGGAAATGTCTTTTTGCACCGTTCTATTTTTCCAAATTGCAATCTTGAATAAGTTTAGAGTGAGATGCTTGGGAGCCATGCCATCCAGCCAATAGTCATGCCAAAAAAGCACTTTGGCACCATTACCCAAAGTTAGCCTTGTGGATGCCCGAAAGAGATGATGGTCCATTTTGTCACAAGGCACCGATGATCCTACCCAAGGTTTCTCAGGGATTTTCCATTGGAACCAGAGCCTCCTTAAGCAAAGCGTCCTACCAAAGCGTTCAAGGTCAATAATGTCTAGTCCTCTAAGCTTCTTCGGTCGATAACATTTCTCCCACCTAACAAGGTAGTGTCATCCACTTGCAGAATCTATTCCTTTCCAAAGGAAGGATCGCCTAATTTTGTTCATCTTTTTTTTGCCCATTTGGCCAAAGAGAAGATTGTTAGGTGATAAGTTGGAAGAGAAGAGATGACCGAGTTGATAAGGGTCAGTCGACCTGCCGATGAGAGAAGCTTGCCTTTCCAGCTTTGAAGTCTAGCTCCCATTTTTCTATGAGAGACAAGATGTGAACCTTTCTCAATTTTCGAATATGCAAAGGTAACCCAAGATAGCAGCACGGGAAGGACCTGCACTCTCCTGGGAAGCATTGCAAGATAGACTCAAGGTCAAGGTTGTCACAACAGATTGGATAGATCGTACTTTTCTAAAGGTTTATGACTAGACCTCACACTTTGCTAAAAAATTTAGGATATTTTGGATCGTCTCAATCTCCCCTTGAATTGGGTTGATAAAAATTGCTGCATCATCACCATACAAGGAAGTACACTGCTGCATTGCTCTTGAAAGGATTGGTGTGAATATATTCTACTCAGTTGCTAGAGTGAGGAGGCGTTCAAGGGGATCAATAGCTAGAATAAAGAGCAGCGGTGATAAAGGGTCTTCTTGCCGAACTCCTCTACCATGATGAAAAGAAGGCCCTGGGTATCCATTGAGGAGGACTCGGGAAGTGGAGAAACAAAAAAGAAGAGCAATCCACTCCCGCCACCTAGGGCCAAAATCAAGCTGCTCAAGCACTTCTAGAGATAACCCTAGTGAACTAAATCAAATGCATTGGCAATGTCCAATTTTAGAAAGAGAGCAGGTGTTTTGGATTTCTGAAGTTCTCCAACCACGTTCTGCGTATAGAGGAAGTTATCTTGGATGCAGTGTCTTTTAATAAAAGCACTTTGGCAGGAAGAGACAATGTCATTTAGATGGGGAGCTAGCCTGTTTGCTAGGATCTTGGAGATGATCTTACTCACACTATGTATTAAGCTTATTGGTCTATAGTCGATGACCTTTGAAGAGTCTTCTTTTTTTGGAAGGAGGAAGATGTTCGCTGTATTTGTGAGGCCTAGGTGCCACCAGAAAGGTTGAACAACTGATGGAGAGCAGCAACAAAGTATGTTTTAATTATATCCCAACAAAGCTTGTAAAAAAGTATTGTGTAACCATCAGATCCCAGGGCTTTTTCTAATGGTATGGAGAAAATAGTGTTCTTAATTTCATCTTCCTTGAAGGGAGCATCAAGGTGTTGTAGGTCTATTTTTTGATATTTGAGGTAACTCCAATTTAGAGTGGAAGTTCTGATCTGACTTTGGCCCAAGTGAGTGCTAAAATATTGGTTCATATATCTTGTTTATCTTTGTGTGTGGAGGCGAGGCCAGAGTTTGTTTGGAAGAATTGGATGTGATTCTTCCTTCTTCTTGCGCTGGCTTTAACTTAGAAGAAACGCGTGTTGACATCACCCTGCTTGATCCAACTGAGACGGGATCGTTATCTCAGGCAAGCCTTCTCAATGGCAGCCAAGCCCAGGTATCTTGTTTTCAAACGTTGGTGCAAGTCTTTCTCGAATGGAGAGAGTTGCCGACATTCTTGGGCCGAGTCAAGCCTTGCAATGACTTCCTGGATAATCACCAATTGATTTTTTGCATTGTCAATCCTTTATTTAGCCCAGAGCCTAAGAGCTTTAGCTATTCGAGAAAGCTTGATATGCAGTCTAAGAAAAACATCTTGGAACACCAACGGTTTATTCCAAGAATCAGACACAATTTGGGTGAAACCCTCCATTTTAGTCCAGTAATTATCAAAGAAGAAGGATTTTGGACGTTTTTGCTGCAAATCACCTTTTAGGAGAAGGGGAGTATGATCAGAGATGAGAATAGGGAGCGCTAAGAGAAAAGAGGCCGAGAAGAGAAGGTCCCAGTGGTTATTGCAAAAAACTCTATCAATTCTTGTGTGTGTGGTATGGACTCTTTCGTTGCACCAAGTAAATTTTTTGCCGGTGAGACTAAGTTCCTTGAGCTCCAAGTGATCTAAAGCTAATTTCAAAACTCCCATTAGCCGTCTATTGAGATTGTTGTTACTCTTATCTATTGCTTGGTAGATTAAATTAAAGTCTCCTAGAAGGAGCCAGGCATGGTGGGGGAGGGACGTTGGCAATCCACGAAGTTCTTGGATGAAAGCAAGCTTGTTGGCTTCCACATGCGGCCCATATACTCCAGTCATAGCCCACTTCGAGCCATCATCGAGCATAGTGATAGCAGCAGTTATAGAGTACATAGCTGGGACACATGGGAGATGGAGAAGTGGGCATCAGAACAGGCAAGGAGAATACCGCCACACGAACCATTAGCTGGTAGAAAACAGAAATTGTTAGCAAAGGAACTGCCCAATGTTTCCAAAATAATGCTACGGTCAATGTTGGCTAACTTAGTTTCTTGGAGACAAACTATTGTGCTCTTTGTGCTATGAACAAGTTCCCGCACCACAGCTTTTCTTGCGCTGGAATTGAGCCCCCTAACATTCCAATTGAGAATCATAACATTCTGTTGTGACATGTTTCAAAGGAAGATACCACTTTGAGGCTGAGAAGGGCAGAAAGAAAACCAGCTTGAGAGACAGAAGGTGAAGCAGTACAGCCGTAGGCACCACATGAAAAGTACATGCCCAAGGAAAGAGAAACCAGCACACACAGAGGAGCAAGCACACCAAACCAGAAACAATTCATTCAGCTCACTTCCACCAACAGACACATGCCCAAAACATAGCAGATTTGAAGAGTTGTTACTTGGATGACATGGGTGATTACTATGGAGAGAATTGGCTGTCGGAAGAATCTAGAAACAAGGGATCCATTCCTGACGATGGCTAGAGAAAATACAGGAAGGTAGTATAGCTGGGTACATAAAGACACCAAATACATGGCGAACAGCAACATCAGGGCTGATCTGCTTCATGAAAAGGCTAGTTGCTTAGTGGTTGTGCATCTCCTCCCTCCTTCAACCGCGTAAGCGCAGAAATTGTAGCAATGGCGTTGTCGGTCAGCGGGCTATTGAAGAGCTGGAGATAGTTGGCAGCTATGTCTTCTTCAGTTGGTGAAGAGAGGATGCCCAGTTTGTGTTGAAGAATTTTCTTGGCCTTCATCGTTGCTGGCAAGTTGTTGTATGGAGAAGCAGCAATCCACATACTGCGGCGTAGGTGGTCAGCCTTTTGCTAGACTTCACTCTCCTCTTGTAGGTGTAGAGAAGAGGAGGGACCAGGTTCCTGCAAATAGAAGAAAGAAAGAAAGCTTGTTGTTAGGAGTAAAAGAGTCAACGCCTTCCTGATGATGTTGGTTGGACATGAGAGGTGGAGATGGTGCAGGCATAGCCGAAGAAGTCTCTTGAGCTGAGTTCTTTGGAAGAGGCAGAATATGGGGTTCTGGGGTAGGAGTCTGCAGCATGACTTGATTAGACGATGAACGCAATGAAGTAGGAAGAACTGGGCACAATGATGAGCCTTCATTGGTTGGAGCTAGCTCAAGTGGCTGCACTGAAAAAGCTGATGAAGCGAGGCTTGTTGTCAAAGCAGGAGGCGACGAGAAATGTTGTGCAACTTCAGAAAGAACCGGAGCATAAGTTGGAGCAGCTTGGAGCTCGAGTGAAGCAGAAGTTAGAGAAGCTAGAGGAGGTGAGCGAGGGCCTCCCTTGTTGGGGCAGGAGGCAGAACTCAGGTTGCAGCGAAGCCCTAGCGCAAGGGTAGAGGAGAGCCTTGTAGGACAAAGACCACTTCTTGGCGGCGAGCGAGCCGTCACCCGTATGTGAGGCTGAAGGGAGAGGGCAAGGCCACGCAGAGGAGTGCACCCCTGATAGGCAGCATCAGATATGAGACGTCTCCTTGTGGAAGGGTGTTGGTCATGGTCGTGGTCACGGCCACGCCCCTCTCGGTCACGTAGTGCCCTTGAGCAGCTATGACCAAAGAGATGGTCACGCCACGAGGAGCGTGAGCGCTCCACCTCTCGACCTCAGCATCGATTAGAGTCATCTTCGTCATCGTGTAGGTGTCTGTCGTGGTGGTGGTCTTAATGGTATAGGTCACGAAAATCAGATTCGCCATCAATGACACCCAAGCGCCACTAGAACTCCCTTGTAAGTGGTCGCCCTGCAGACGTGTGGTCCTCATGGAGGTCCAAGTGAATGATGACACGGTGCACAAGCCCATGTCGACTCAATTCTAGAGGGGCAGCATGACCATCATAAGCATAGGATGACCTGCCATTGATTGTTAGCCAGGTTAACTTTGGAATCGCACTGGGGTTTACTGTCCATGCCCAGAGGTTGAGGGTAGACGTGTCTTCCTTGTCTAGGGAGCATCTTTTGACATAGTGGAGGTCACAACTTCTTGTAATCACATTGCCTGCTACCTTTGCATTCCAGGCGTGCAGAGGAACACCCTCCAAACAAAGACGCACATGGTGATGCATGTCAGAGTGGTCACCATAAGTGAGATTACGCCATGGCCGAACATGGATGTCAAGGTTGCTGGAGCTAAAGCTGGACCTACTGATAGCTGCATCTCTGTGGTGGCGATGAACAAACTGAATGAAGAAGGCTTCAGGGAAGTGTCTTACCACTATGATGTCGTCATTTCGGATAGCAAATTGGATGCAGAAGGCCCTCTTGATGTCATTAGGCTTGACATCACGCCTAGCCCTCCCAAGCCAGCACACAGCCGCCATAGAGGACAACTTTGCCAAATCACACTCCATCTCCTTGGTGGTGCCAGCTGTGATGAAGCTCTTCGCTGGCCGGGAATCAGCATCCCCAAGCCTCGACATTGAAGCTTGACTTCGAGTAGGAGCAGGATGACCGAGGGAGAGAGGATAGAAGGTGGAGCTACTGAGGGAATTGCAGAAGTGAGCTTTGTGTCCCGAGTGGTGACAGCTAGAGCATTTAACTAGATCCCTACAGGAGGAAGCAAAGTGACCAGGAGCAAGGTAATTAAAGCACAAACCTCGCATGGCTGAAAGGAAGTTATCCTTGGCTTGAAGAAGGGCAGGAGATGAACTCGGGCTAGTAACTTGAATTAAAAGTTGCCTATCTTTTCTCCACCAGAAGCGCGGTCGGCAGGAAGCCATCCATCGACGGGATTGCCTGAATCTTTCTCTCTTTTCTCCTTTGAATGAGCTACCAGCAAAGTAGAATCAGAGGAAATAGCTGGAGGCTCCTTTGGGTAGGTCTGAGACCTAGGAAGGGAGGCAGGTTTGAGGCATGGCTTAAGCGCACCGACCTGCAATAAATTTGAATGGGATGAAGGTGGCCAGCTGGAGCGAGGCGGCTCCAAATTGAAGGAGACAATGCGACGAGATGCAGGTCTCTGGATGGAACTGGAGCTAAGAGAGTCAGTTGTTGGAGGCTTCTTGAATGCTAGGCGGGATGGTGAAATGGTTATGCAGGTCTGAGGGCAAGGAAAGGGGCGGAGGGTGAAGGTCTTAGGGTCAGAGGGGAGGGGGGAGAGGCGGTTGGAGATGGGCTGAGAAGGAGGGGTGGGATAGCGGTAGACGGCTTAGAGGGTCTGGGCGCTCGGAGGGGAGGGAGGTGGACGCGACCGTCGGAGCAGCCGGTCACGCTGTTGAGCTCTCCATCTCCTATTCAACCTCTCTCCGTGTTCAGCATGTCTAATTTTAAGCTTAAGCAGATGGGTAGAGTATTAAACTCCAAAATGGTAACTTTTAAAATGATTCAAAACCAATAAATACTTACAAGAAAAAATTCCAATCATTCAAGTCTAAACGACCATTTTGCCCCAAGATTCTACAACAATAATATTCCTCAATTGTTACCATGTTGAAAAATATGAACGGCACTTGTAAAATTCTACTGCCTAGAAATAGAGTTGTATAAATTAAAATGCAGACTTTATTGCTCATGATGGGTCCTCAGAGCAACATCATACTTATTTGTTTAGGTAGTTGTACTCCGGCCATAGAAGGGGTACAAATACCTCAAGGATCAAAGGAAAACTTATTTTTATAAGGATTATAATGAAAACTTATGCACATGTCAACAAAATTTGATAAGGAGATACGTAAAAACACCAATAGACATGTTTCAGCCAATTCTATTTTGGACATCAAAATTATGTCATGGTACCAATCTATTACTGGCATGTTGCAAACATTCTTCCAGATCAACACCCTAAAAAACATGCTCAATCATCTTCCTATGATGTAAACATCAACATACATATTTTGGGTGCTTCCATTCCAATAATAAAACTTATTTTACGGGTACCAACCCATTAGAGACACGATGCAAACATTACCCTCTAGAAAATACATGCAAAAACATGCTCAATCATCCTCCTTGTCGACGGGTAGTCGGACAATCCTCCTCGGGGGTGGTCCGAGGGGGTGATTTGTAGTGGCAGGGAAGCGCTGCACTCAAGACCCGATGGTTGCACAGCTCGTATGAATAGAACTGGCCGGAGTTGACTCGAGGGTTTAGAGTGGTTCGGCCCC
>KE373103.1:146187-191146 GCA_000418225.1 Zizania latifolia
CTGTGGGTCCCCCGCCTGGCGTTGCGCCCAGGGTCGTGCCGCGTGGCCACCTGCCCGCGCGCTACGTGGACAGGAAACCGCCACGTGGCCTACCCGGGGGGCTATCCCCCACACTCCTATATTTTTAAAACGCCAACATACATGTTTCGCGTGATTCCGTCCTCATATGATGGAAAAACACTTACGAACATGTTTCGGGCGATTCTATTTCGGACATGAAAGTTATGTCTCCGGTATTCACTTGTTGCGGATATAGTTCAAACATTACCTTTTGGAACAACACCCTACTAAACATGCCCTTTAGGCATGCATTTCTCGATTGGGGATCAGAATTTTTTAAGGTGTTCCCACCTACAACCTAAAAATATTGTTTGTAAACGACTAAACACGTAACAAACTGTAATTACACATTTTATTCCTTATTTAAAATAGAGGAATTTTAGAGCATCCAAACTAGTCGTGTAAAAATAAGGATCCCTTATTCGTAATCTAAACTTGGCAGCTTCGCTTTTCAATATTCGGTCATTCATCATAAAAGATGGCAGGTTGCTAATAGAGTGAAAACTGATTGGATATGGACAAAAACTATCAATGTCACATTCATTTTCATATTTGTTTCTCAGATTCAGAAACAAAAACACATACCTTGATACAAAAACGAATAATATCGTATACAAATACAGTGCGAATACGAACCGAAATGAATACAATTATGAAAATTTGTCGAAACGTAACAATTGTATGTTGTCTATGAGGAGAGGAGTAATTTCCCCTAGAATAAAATAACTAATGTGTATGCATCTTTTTTGCATATGATTCAGATTTTACCTATAATGCTAGCTTATAGAAATGAATCAATCAAGAATGATAATTGATAAGTATCTTGCACTTTGCTGATTTTTAGGGAAATTTCAAAAATAAAACAAAAATTTAATAAAATATTATGAATCAAAGATAAAATAACAAGTAAGAAAAAAAGAAATAATTTATTTTCTTAATAAATTTCATGTTTTTAGGGCCTGTTTGGTACAACTCCAACTTTGAGATTCATTATGGATCTATATAATAAAATAGTTTAAACATTTATTTTTAGTCCAAAATAAAAACTAGATTACTCAACTAAATACCTTCAATCCATCCATAGCTTCAGATCGAGGATTTCTGGACTTCCTCTCTCTCCTACGCACACAACTCACTTGCCCTAGCTTAGCTTAATGGACAATACAAATATATGAATACCTTTTATTCAGATTATCTGTACCCATATCCGCTAGATACAAGCAATGCTATATTTGTATCCATATTCAAATATATCCATATTTGTATTCGAGACGATCCAAGAATTATCCGATCTGATACTATCTAGATACATATCCAGCCATACCAGATGTAAATTATTTGAACCATTTTTATATTAGTTGCTACGGCTAAGGGTGGGCAAAAATAACCGATATCGAAAATCCTGAAACCGAAACTGAAAAGACCAAGACAGAGAAATTCAATCAACAATTTGGTTTCATCCTCTTGTTAACCGAATTTTATTCAGTCAATTCAGTCATCATTCTCAATTAACCAATTTGATCGAGCAAACTGGAGGCTTCTACCTGGAGCATAGCATTGAGGTTTGGTGCATTGGAGAGGGAATCAACAGACAAGTCTATCAATAACTTCATTCTATCTACTACTCCTACAAGTAGTGTGCATTTTCTCATACCACTACTCCCTAGCTAGCTCACTGCTCCTCTCTGTCATTCTGTCATGATAGCTGCAGCAGTAGCTGCCAGATAGTAGGAGCTAGTGAAGGAGCTCCTCTCTTTGCTCGTTGGGTTATCTGTAGCCTTGTATGGTGTTTCTATCACCTTGACCAACATCTATAGGGCTTTATAGGCTAAAGAAGACACGAGATTATCTCGATTGATACATGCGCATGGAACCTTGCTGTCCCATTGCTAACTTCGCGCCATCAGGTAGAGGGAATAGGGAGGCGGCTAAAAGCAGCATGTCACGCTGCTCTCTCCCCACGAGCCTAGATACTGTGAAGAGAAGGGGATGGTGGTAGGACGACACAAGCACTGCTCTGGTTGGTTAGACCGAAGAACATGGTCGATATTTTGGTTAACCGAAGTATCCATTTGCAAATTTCTATTAGCAATTTTGGTCTCTGTTTTTAAAAACTGAATATTTTTTAGACAAAAAAAACCGGATCTAATTTTTGGTCAAGACCAAACACCCACACTAACTACAGAAAGGTTGACAAGCTAACTTGTCCATGTTTTCGTGGCCCTATGTGTCATGGCGTAGTAGTAGTATAGGCATGTAGCAGCCACAACCACTCCTCTCCCGCATGCCAGTTCCACTTCATGGGGCCACACACCATCCTCCTCTTGTCGTAAGTTGTAACTTATGTGTGCCAACACAACAACTCCTCGTTCGTTTCGCGTGAGCCAACACAATAAATCCTCATTCCTAGCTAGGATGATAATTTTGTTAAGGGTCCGGCTACCCGATCCGATGAGAATGAATTTAGAACTAAATTAATGCATTTGTTCGGATACATAATGAATTTAGTTTAAAACTCACAAATTTACCGGATTAATATTTTTACTTAAAATTCGGCCAAACGCATTAGCCGTATAGCAAGAGACCAGCCGAGTGTATCCTAACCTAACTCCTGCGCCGCCGCCGCGAGTTCCCTACCCCGATGGCTCGATCCGCCCGTCGCATGCGACCTGCCGCCTGACGGCCTGAGCCCTCGATCCGCCGGTTGCCGGCCGCGCCAGCCATCGCCCGTCGTCCGCTGTCGCCACTCGCTAGAGGTCCCTCGTCGCTCGCCGCCCCGATTTGTCCGTCGCCACTCGCCAGAGGTCGCCCGTCGCCCGCCGCCGCGGCCACTCGCCACCGCGCCGGTTCTGGAGGCGCCGCCACCGCCGCCATGAAGCCCTCGCCTCACTTCCCGGAGATAGGAAAGAAACCCAAAGGTGCGCCTCCCGCTTCCTCTCCCCTTCTCTTCCATCGTGGATTACTCCACGTCGATTTTTCCACCCTATTGGATTCCTCTCCTGGGCGCGGCTGAAAAAAGTGCCCCCTCTTCCTGCCGCGCAGATTTGATCGCCAAGGAGCACGGGTTCAGCATCGTGGCCTACATCTCGTCGGGAGCGGTCAGTGCCTCGCCCTCTCTTCTCATGCTAAGATTCCCGAGATTCCATTTTTTGGGCTAGGGTTTTGGGCAGCGCAGGGTTTGGATGGGGTGCTGATTTGGTTCGATTTGCTGTGCGAGTTTAGGCCCCCCAGTCCAGCGTGTGGATTTGCCCGAGCATTTTTGTTGCTCGCTAGGGCACGGTGCTAGTGCTGTTTGGATGGATGGGGTCTTATCTTCTTATCGGAAACCAGTTGGATTTATTGTGATCGTTTTTTGCACGAATGTGTTGCTTGTATTGCTCCTGAGTATTGGGTGTTATGGGTGTGTACGGGGTTTAGGTGCTTGATCTAATTCTTTTGTCTGGAGTATTGTGGTCCTCTAGCTTCATGATATATGTTTACTTGAGGCGGTGTCGGGATTTGGAAGTCTACAAGGTTGTTGCATTGTTAGGTTGCACATGTAGCATGAAGACTATGAACAAGTGCTGGTATTATGTGAAAATGAGGTGAATTGAATAGGCTGAAAATATGCTCTATCTCTTGGTGATAATGCAGCGTATAGTGCATCTGTAATTTCGTCTTTGGTGTTTGTTCCGAGGTTTAGGCTTTCTGGGATGTTAACTTCTATACTCCCTTGTGACTGTTCATTTATTGACTCAACTCATACCTCCATGTTGAACACGGAACAATCTTGTTTCTAGGTTGACATATCTTCTAGTCATCTATAACTAATTAATTTTGCTTGTCATCACTAGGATGTTATTGATGCTGCCCTACGAAAGCATGTCGAGGAGGAAGCTCGAGATCTGAGTGGTGAAGCTTTCCTGAGGTTTATGGAGCAGCTCTACGATCAGATATCTAGTTTATTGCTAAGCAGTGATGTTGCTGAAAATTTACTCGCACTTTGTGCTATCGACGCTTTGATTGATATGCCTTTTGGAGAAGGTGCTTCGAAGGTTTCCAAGTTTGCCAATTTCTTGAGAAACATCTTTGAAGTGAAGCGTGATCCTGAAGTTCTAGTTCCAGCAAGCACAGTGCTTGGCCATTTAGCAAAAGCGGGTGGTGCAATGACTGCAGATGAGGTGGAGCGGCAGGTAAACTATAACTGTTTTCATTTTGCTTCAGCATACTTTTTCAATCTGCTTATAAACACTTCTTTTAGATTAAAACGGCTTTAGGGTGGCTTGGTGGGGATCGAGTGGAGTATCGCCGCTTTGCTGCTGTCCTTATTCTCAAAGTAAGTTTAATTGGCCAACTTTTGTATCCGTGACACACTTTAGTAAAGCCTCTTGTCATGAAAGTGAACACATGCCTCCTTGCAACATTCCTTTTCTGTGCAATTCCATTTTGTTCGCCTATTATTTCACATGTTGATTTTTGGATACCTTGGATTCTAGAAATAATGTTTATAAATACCTTGATATTAAAGGTCATTGTTTATTGCCAACTAAACGTTTTGCGTATTAAGTATATGACTTCTTTGTCCATCATTTTCTGGAGAAAATGGCCATCAAGTTCATCAACTTTGCTCCATGGTCCATTGTGTCTAATTCATTGTATTCTGTGATGTGATAACATCAGGAAATTCAGTGGAAATAAAGTCAACAATTGTGTTACCTTAAGACTTATATCGCTCTCAACTAAGCAGGAAAGCAATCTAGATTTAGTTGGGATTTGTGCCTGTTAAAGCTGGCAAATCAGCCACTGAAACAATCCATCTAGTTTTAGGTTTAGGGCATAGTACAAAAAACCTGGAACTGATTGGCTGTCTGGCTGGAAAAAAACTGGGACTGGAGCCTGGTCTGCTTCGAGGAAAATACTGTTGGGGACAAAATACCAGCTAAAATAGCCTTTAATCAATTTTTGTTAGAGTTTGGACTTTGGAGCTCAGGGGGATTGAACCAGGGGCTCCAGTAGTTTGCCTTCCTCCCACATGCAAGTTGGGCCTCTAACCAAGTGGGCTAAGCTTAACATATGATTTGTAAGGGATCTTACACATATTTGAACATGTATTTACTATATTGAGGCTCAAGTCCAATTCAAATCTATTAAACAATAATATTTTTTAACTGGCTGGACCAGTTAGTTAGGCCATGGTAACCGTGGACCAGTAGAGCGACCAATTCACGTGCCAGTGACTTTTGTAGTATGGTTGAACGTTTAGTATATCGTGAATCTTTTGGATCAATATCTGGCATGAATCAGTCAGTTCAGCGATGTGTGGAGAGCTTTACATGTTTGTTTATTATGACAACATTAGTTAAATGTTATGCAAATACTGCTATGATATTCAATGTATAATTTGTATAAGCATATAATGTACCTTATTGTAGGAGATGGCTGAAAATGCATCAACAGTTTTCAACGTTCATGTTCCTGAATTTGTTGATGCTATATGGGTAGCACTGCGAGATCCCAAACAGGCTGTTCGTGAGCGAGCAGTGGAAGCATTGCGTGCTTGTCTCCATGTTATTGAAAAACGTGAGACACGCTGGCGTGTACAATGGTAAGCACAGTTTTGTCTTCACTATTATTTTATGGAACTAACATTAGAATTTTGAAGCAACCTACTATAAACTGTCTGATGGTTAAGATGATGGTTTGAATGATTTCTATACTCCATAAAAGGAGGAGTTGGTCTGCTCTACACTGATTTTCTGGGGATGAATCTTTGTAGACAAGCATGTATCATTTATATAATTATTTAAATAATTTCATCTATAACATTATATGCAAATGCCAGCCGCCATGGATCAGTCACCGGAGAGCTGTCGCACTGCTGCTTGGGTGGGGAGTAGGAGAGCAGCACACTTGTGAATCAAGTGTTCCAACGCTCGACCTGCCACCAACATCGCTGGGGAGCCGCCTTGCAGCCACTGCTCGATCTGCAATTGAGGTCACAGAGGAGCTGCTGCGCCACCCCATTAGGAGCGTGCTTGTGCTGTTGCCAAAAAGGGGATTGGACGAGTGGGACTGGAGAGAGAGGGGATCGGGGAAGGGGTGGGCTATTTTGACCAAATTTTATTTTTTTGACCAAAATATGGGCTAATGGGCTATTGGGCCTGCACATGTATTTCCTGTAAATGTGCTCATCTGCTACCATTGTCTGGTTGCTATATGGGTCACAGCCCATCTCCCAAATGTACCATCCCAGACCATTGGCCCAAAAATATTTGGTACTCGACCCATGTACCTAGCCAGCGTTCCGAAGAGGTATATGCCTGTCATCCCATGTTTTTTAAAAGATGGAATCCCGTGTTCCTTGACCCATTGACCCGGGGATTTGTGACTTAGGTTATTAACATAACAATTCTTGGTTATCAGAAACCCACTTGTCTACTGATTCTAGGTATTTAAGAATCATGTTTAAAGCACCTTTGTTGTTGCAAATCAACCCATTGACCCGGGAATTTATGTGACTTAGGTTATTAACATAACAATTCTTGGCTATCAGAAACACACTTGTCTACTGATTCTAGGTAGTTAAGAATCATGTATAAAGCACCTTTGTGGTTGCAAATCAAACTTCTGGCTTACCATTTTGCATTTTTTCCATTATATGAATTTGTTAGGTATTACCGCATGTGTGAAGCAGCACAGGTTGGTCTTGGAAAAAATGCTTCTGTTCATAGCATTCATGGCTCTTTATTGGCTGTTGGTGAATTATTGAGGTAATACTGTTTGGTTGGTAAGATTTATTAATTTAAATTTTATCACAACAAATATAGTTCTTGTTGTAGGTTTTTTCTTGACTTTGACTGGTGTACTACATTTTACTTTGTACATGTCTAATTTTTTATTTAAGGACATTCATAGCTCAAAAAATGTAGTTCACTTACTTCACTCATGACAACAATACAACTTCTCATTATCTTATTTTGTTGTTGCATGAGAACTATTACAGGAATACTGGTGAGTTTATGATGTCTAGATATAGAGAAGTGGCTGATATAGTCCTCAATTACCTACGGCATCGGGATCAGCTTGTTCGTCGTAGTATAACTTCGCTTCTTCCTCGAATTGCTCACTTCCTGCGTGACAGATTTGTGACCAACTACCTAAAGGTTTGCTGACTATCATTAGTTTGTGAAGTCAAATGTTTTATCTCCAAAGCCTTTTCACATTCCTGTTCTTGTATGTAACTTTCTCTTTACCCCTAATTTTGAAGTCATTATCGGAAGACAGGCATGTGGAAATAGTGCCATAGCTTGAAAAATGCTAATTCTTATTTGCAGATTTGCATGGATCATATTTTGTTTGTTCTACGTACACCGGATGAGCGTGCTAGTGGTTTTGTTGCTCTTGGAGAGATGGCTGGTGCTCTGGGTGCTGAACTTGTGCCCTATTTGCCTTTAATTACCACACACTTGAATGATGCAGTATGCTTCAGAACCCCTATTATACTCTGTATTTACTTGAATTTTTCCCTGCTTATTAGTGAAAGACTGCTTGTGTTTGTAGATTGCTCCTCGCAGAGGACGCCCATCTGTTGAGGCAATTTCTTGTGTAGGAAGCTTCACAAAAGCTATGGGTCCTGCAATGGAACCTCATATTCGTGGTGGACTACTAGATGCTATGTTTTCTGCCGGTCTCTCTGATAAGCTTGTAGAGGCACTTGAGTCTATAAGTACTAGGTATGGTTTCCTGGATTAAGTTACATACTTTATCCTGTCTTTACGGTCATAATTTCACCTTTCATTTCCTACAGCATCCCATCTCTACTGCCAACGATACAAGAACGTTTGTTGGATTGCATATCCCAAGCACTGCCAAAGTCATCTGTTAGGCCAGGTGCTGCTGTTGGCCGAGCAAGCAGATCAAACAGTTTGCAGCAGTTTGTGGATTCTAGTGGTCCTGTCCTTGTGCAGCTTGCATTGCGGACTCTAGCAAACTTCAACTTTAAGGTTTGAAATACTCTGTGAAGCTGTGCATTGCTACTATATTTGACTATTTGAGATGTCACAGTATGCATTGGTTTCAGGGTCATGAGCTCTTGGAATTTGCCAGAGAGAGTGTCATCCTTTATCTGGAAGATGAGGATTGCAGTACCCGTAAAGCTGCTGCAATATGCTGTTGCAAATTAGTTGCACATTCCCTTTCAGCTTCTTCTAGCTCGCAGTTTGGCTCAAACAGACCAAATCGTATGGGAGGAGCTAAACGTCGCCACCTTGTAGAGGAGGTCTGTCCCAAATTTCTTAGTGTGTTAATTGATTCTTTGATATATATTCAAGTATACCTGTTACTATACACGCTTGTTATAACTTCCGAAACATGTTTGAAGCATAACTTTGTTGATTGGACTTTTATTTATCTAATGTTGGTTTGCTGAAGATTCATACTGTTTTTAGCATTGCTACATTAAATGTTAGATCTGAACTTCGGTACTGCCCGCATTGTATGTTAGTTGAAGTGAAATATGAACTCACCATGGACGATTCTCTGAATCGACACCAGAAATTTAACTTTTAGCTGAGAAAATGTAGGAGTTGGTTATTTTTTATTACAATTAAGGATAAATTGATTACATTTTATTTATAACATACTCCAGTTTGAAGGAAAAACATAGGTTTTAGCTGATGGTATCTTGGGAAACTGGGAAGCAATTCACATCTCAAAAACTTGCCCTCATCATTGCATCTTTACTATATATTCTTTTCTTTTGTAGAGGAGCAACTTGTTTAATCTTTTTTCTACACATGACCAGTTAACTATTTCAGTTAAATGGAAGTCATGACTAGTTAACTATCCTTAATCAAATGTCGCTAGGTAATTAATTATCAATTGTGTGAAAAAACTTGCCTATTGCATGCATGGCTACATTGAATTTAAACATTTCAATTGAGCATGCATGCCAATTTTTTTGGTTTACATGCTACCTTGAGTGAAATTTCACTTGGAACAATAGAATTTGAACTTGTGGAATGTTCCAGAAACAAATTATATATGAGAAGGAAAATCCATCTGGGGTGCAACATTTGCTATATACAAATGGACTAGTCATTTACTATGCAACAGGAGGTCCCTTTCAATGTCACTCATCTTCAATCCATCGATCTTTAATAGTTGATGCATGTCAGCCCTAAACCGCAAGGAACAGCAGACAAAAGACAGATTTTGGCTGGCTAATTGATCTGATTTATTCCATTGAAGTGCTGGTACATATATATAGGGGAGAAACCAACCCCCTAGTCCTATTCCTATTCAAACTAGGACTGTTAACCAAACCTAATCTAGGCAAAACTGGAAGCTTATCTTCCCTAGATTATCTCCTGCTATCTTAAAGAGATCACGCTGGATCACTTAACTAATATAAAGATATGCGCCAGATATTACTAGATCTGCACAGATTCTACTAGATCCTTTCCTGATTTCAAAAGATACATGCCACAATTAGTGGCGCAGGATTATTAGGCAACAATACAGATTATTTACAGACTGGGACTAGGTTACTTGTAATTATGCACTTTTATGTTCCTATGTTGTACGCACTGTGTAATAATGGTCCCTTTGATACAACCTAATCATATTTGTCTATAAGCATTCCTGAAATTCCTCTGCAGATAGTGGAGAAACTTCTTATTGCTGCAGTTGCTGATGCTGATGTTGGTGTTAGAAGTTCTGTCTTCAAGGCTTTGTTTTGGAATCCGGCTTTCGATGACTTTTTGGCCCAAGCTGACATCTTGACTTCAATTTTTGTCGCCCTAAATGATGAGGTATACCATATTACATGATTATCATATGGTGTGGGCCACTTAGATCTTTTATCAGCTGCTTCCACACCACATTTGGTTAACCTTTTATCTTTTCTTTATGGGTTTTGGAAACATTGTCTTAGATGAAAGGACTATTTTTTATACTAGAGATTGTGATGGTCCCCTACCTGTATTTGCACCATTTTGTAATGCTTTAACTTTGAACTAGCCAATCATGTAATTCAGTGTTTGGAGGTGTGGCATGAATTTCGTTCAGTTGTACTAGTGACTTGAAATTTGTTAAGTCCCAGCATCAGGAAATAGTAAAATATGACAGAGGCAACTAACTAAATTCCAGAGGAGTGGAGGAAAAATGGATGTCTTACCTTGTTCAATAAGGTCGCATTACTTCTAGTTGTGCATAATTTTTTGTCCAGGCTATACAAGAGTGAAGAATGGTTCTCACTGAAAAAAGAGTCAAGAAATGAAGAAACAGAATCATTGGTGAATAACAGTGTGTATCCATTATGTGTGTCTTTATTAGTATATCTAAGAATGGAAGCATCTATGTTTTATCATCTTTTTATCTGGCAACCTTGATATTTTTTACATATTAATATATCGCTAAGTGTAATTATCCATGTGATTGCTGATAGCTTTCTTTTTACAATTTGACTTAGGAGTATGATGTCAGAGAATTGGCAATATCAGTTGCTGGTAGACTGTCTGAAAAAAATCCTGCATATGTACTGCCTGCGCTTCGCCGTTATCTTATACAGTTGCTCACATATCTTGACCAAAGGTTTGCAGCAACAAAATTTTTGCCACATAATTATATTTCTCCAGCATCATTCTTCTGTAAATCTTGATTATTTGTGCAGTATGGATAGCAAGTGTAGAGAGGAAAGTGCTAGATTATTGGGTTGCCTAATTAGGAGTTGTGCACGGCTTATACTTCCTTATATTGCTCCAATCCACAAGGTTAGTAATAAATAAGAGCAGTGCCATTTATTGTTTCTGGAGCTATCCTTATCTTCTAGTCTATTTTCTTCCAGGCACTAGTGGCTAGATTACGTGAAGGAACAGGACCAAATGCTAATAATGCGCTTGCTGCAGGGGTGCTTGCTACTGTTGGAGAGTTGGCCAAAGTGGTATGTTCTGTTCTCGTCCAGCTTGCGGTGTTTGTTTTAGCTTTTGTACAGCTTTTTTTCTGGAAAGTTGAAACCGGTACAGCTTAGATTCTTGATCATTTCTGCTCTGCATGATAGGGTGGTTTTGCAATGAGGCAATATCTTCCTGAGTTAATGCCTCTAGTCGTGGATGCTCTTTTGGATGGAGGTGTTGTTAGTAAAAGGGAAGTGGCAGTAGCAACCCTTGGACAAGTTATCCAAAGCACTGGGTATATACTTCTGTTCTTTCGTTTGCATGCTAATTTTCATGTGTTACACTAAATTCCTGGCATGGTTTCGATTCTTTATTGCAAGTTTGCAACAGTTCTGCCTTTAAATTTTGTCTGCTCAACTCTTGAAGTTTGTTACCACTTTGAGTTTCTCATATGAAGCAGTATATTTAGTTTTTGTAAAATACTTAATCTTGCTATGGTAATTAAAAAATCATGGCCACAGTAAGTCTTGTATGATTGTGAATAATAAATGTTCATCCAAAATTTCATTTTTCTCTCTGGAAATTTTGATATTTACCACTCCAAACATTGAGGAAATGCCACTGAACATAACGTCATAATTAGCACAGTGAATCTGCATTGCAAATGGTCTGTATTATAAACACCACAAGTTTTGGAGTTTTTTAAAGAAAAAATAATATCATCTAATCTAACACATTGCATAGTGCATACATAATTACATATAGTAATATCATATCAATCAACAGTAACATATACACATGTGCAAATAATGCATTACTTTAACGAAAAGTCCCGAAATGATACACACATCCTACCATAGATCTAAATTGATCGTGACCACTACTGACTCCTCTATTTGAGTATTAGATATGTTAAAGTCACTCCAAAGACAAGGTAAACACATATTTGCTACTTTCACCATTTTTTAATAGATGTGCTTCTAGTCCATTGAAATGACACTTATGCTCCTCTGTTCTTTCCTTCATCTTCCTCCCTAGGAGTCCACGCCTCCACGGTGCCCTCATTCCCCCTCTTCTCTTCTTCTAATATAATGGGAGAGTTTTGTCTGTCCCCCTCCCCTCCACCGTGTGCAGTGCGCGTCTTCCTACAGCTCGCACACGCCCACATGGGATGTAGAAAATAGAATCTCTAAAGCCTAAATGAACCACTGGAAAGAAATAAAATGCAATGGGCCACTGGAAAGAAATAAAACCTAAACGGGCCACCAAAAAGAAAAAGAAATTAAGAAGCCCACCTGGCCCATCTATACTAATATAAAGTGTTGTAGTGCACAGGTACCCATACCTTTACATTTCTGAGAATGCATGCATGTGCAGGGTTTTTCCTCTTTGGCAGTAGTGCATTATTGTAAAATTTATGCTTTCATTCCTGTCCTATAGGCACATACGGCTCTTGATTTTTGATAACCTGGAAGATAGCTGCATTATGAAACCTATGTACTTGTGTGCATTTATGTTTAAGTAATTATTTTCATTCAATATTAACTTTATTACTGCAAGTTTTGGCATCACTCTTGTTTTTTGATGTTTCATGGATGTTCCACCAGCTATGTTATCTCTCCCTACAATGAGTATCCTCCATTGCTTGGTTTACTATTGAAATTACTGAATGGTGAATTGGAATGGTCTACAAGATTGGAAGTGCTAAAGGTATTTATTTATTTGATAAATTCCACTAATACTGCAGTGCCATTGCTGCAACTGTCACAGAATCGCTGTTTACCAATATTTTTTTCAGAACACCACCTTTTGTTAGGTTACAAAATGTGAAATTCACATTATCACACTTTCTTTCAACAGAACATTTCACAACCTTTTGGATGCAAAGAACCTGATAGGCTAGGCCCACTTGTTGACCACACTAATTTTTTTGTTACAGAACATTTCATAAAACTACATCCTGGTTGGAGATAGCTCATTGCATCCTATTAGAGTGCATTCATGTGAAAATGTTTCAAATAAGAAATATGGATTTCTGAAATTGTTCATAAAAAATTAAAATTGTGATTTACCGTAGTTCTGATAGTGTTAGTACGATTTTGTGAAATTTATTCTATTTGATTGCTGCTTACTGGCTCGTTCAAAATTGTATAATGAACTTGATTTGAGCAATGAGACAATATGTTTTTCCTAGGTTTTAGGTATTATGGGTGCATTGGATCCACACACACACAAGCGCAATCAACACAATCTACCTGGTCAACATAGGGAGGTTCTGCGGCCAACAATGGAAACTGCACAACATATTGTTTCCATGGAGGAAGCACCGACTGATTTCTGGCCATCTTTTTCATCATCTGAGGACTATTATTCAACAGTATGTTGTGCGTTATTTTGTTGGGCATGATGAAGGTTCATGTATTAGTTTATGTAACCTTAATCCTCTATTGCTAGGTTGCAATTAGTTCTCTCATGCGAATTCTTCGTGATCCTTCCCTTTCAAGTTATCATCAAATGGTGGTTGGCTCTCTTATCTTTATTTTTAAGGTAGTATCCCTATTTTTATTAGCTGTTTCTTTCAACATATTTTGTTCTTTCTACCGTAATAATTATTTTCTTTTTCTCTATGCATACCTGCTTCTAGTCGATGGGTCTTGGCTGTGTTCCATATTTACCGAAGGTGAGAGAGCCACTCTACTTGCTTTCTTGTATTGCAAGTCCTACACATTTTATAGCAGCCCCATTCTGTTTCACTTGATGCTTAGATATTTAATTATACTCTTGTCTGACTGTCTGCATGGTCTCCAGCTGATGCCATTGCATGCTCATGACCTTCAATTATGTAATACTTTAACAAATATACACGGCGCATGCATAGCATTGAGCTGTATTGAGATTTCTAACTGATAAATGCTAGCTTGTTACTTCTGAAAACATAACTGATCTTTGGGCAAATTACCAGTTCTTTGCAGTATTGATGGTTGAGTTGTGTCCCATCATTCATGATTTTCTGGGAGTTAGAGAGTATAAGCAAAAAATTGGAGATTTTAAGTTTAATTACTGGGAATCATTTTGACCGAAAATTTCTTCAAAACATTAGGTTGTAAACACATCTTTTCTATTTTAGATGTTACCGGTATCTATGTTTCTTACACAAAATTAAGCAGTTTCAGAAAGAACTTTTAAGAGCAGCTCAAGTTGATACCAGGAAATATCCATTAAAAATCTACATTGTTGGCATGGTTATAGAATAGTTTTGCTGTTTTGTTATTAGCATTATGTTGTATGGTGTTCATGTAGAGAGTTTCTGCCCTATCTTGGCAATTGCCGTTGTGATGGTTTTTTTTTGAGGAATGTTCAATGACCATCTAGAACATGCCAAGTCATACTGTTTTCGACAAATATGGGGTCTTCATGATTCAGAATCCATGAGTTCAAATGTATATATTTCAAAACTTTCAATCTGATGTGTATGTGGGCCTCATCATCATCACAATAATCAACAGCGATAGTAGCTAGGGCCTGTTAACAAGCAATCAGAGAAGGCATATAGCCTATAGGGCTCCCAAGTCTCTCTCCGTCCGCTGTACATATTCTTTTTCTGCTTTGGCCAAACCTATCCACTTCTCTATCTGCTTCTCTGTGGCTTCCCCTTTTGCTCAGTGCTATTTCTAACGCCAATTCTTCTTAATGCCATGCTGTGTACCATCCTTTGATGGTAGTTGTTAAGCTGTGAACTGACACAATACAACTATAATAGTTTTGGATGTAAGATAGTTAGGCACATTTTTCTCTATATCATAAAACACATAAAAGGTATCACACACAGTTGTTTCTGAAATGCTTTTCCTTTTGCTTCTAAAGGTACTTCCTGAGCTATTCCGTGCTGTTAGCATGTGTGAGGATGGTGGTTTGAAAGAGTTCATTACCTGGAAGCTTGGGACATTGGTATCTATTGTTCGACAGGTAACACAATTGTCCTTTTAGTGCTGAACTTTTGCTTATTGTAGTTCTTGGAAGATTCTTTCTATTGCAGTTGATATATTATATACTTCATGACATATTAAGTTTATTTATTTACAGCACATTCGGAAATATTTACAAGACATACTGTCTCTCATCTCTGAATTGTGGACTTCCTCGTTCAGTTTGCCTGCACCAAATCGGACTATCCAAGGTCCACAGGCTTCTCCGGTAAGACTTGACTTTTCCCGTGCTCTTGTTAATATGCTCTGCTGGCTGTATAATACAGCCACAACCAGTTAGCTCCTAACTTTCATAAATGAGGCATATGGTAGTCCAATCTACTTTGGTCATGTTGTCAGTTTGGAAGTTAGCAAAAGTGCAAAACAGATAACCATGTTTACCATACTAATGGCAATATGGCATTAGTACCATAAAAAAAATTTTAAACTCCAGTCCTTATGAGGTTGCTTGTGCATTGGAATTAGAATAGACACTCCATCATCTATATGAGCCTTTATATCCCCTTTGACTTGCTGAAGGTCTATGCTTTGTGATTTTGGTGTTTACACTGGTTTCTTAATTACCGGCTTATGCCTGCAGGTTCTTCACCTTGTTGAGCAACTATGCTTGGCACTGAACGATGAGTTCAGAATGTATTTACTTCACATTTTACCAAATTGCATTCAAGTCCTCGGTGATGCTGAACGCTGCAATGACTATTATTATGTTCCAGACATATTGCACACTCTAGAAGTTTTTGGCGGTCTGTCTCCTGCACCTGTTTCTTTTGATGTTCATGGTGGATGTTTGGTTAATTTTAACTTGTTAATTTGAATTATTCCTTTTAGGAAATTTGGATGAGCACATGCACTTGGTTGCTCCAGTACTTGTTCGGTTATTTAAAGTGGAGCTTGTTGATATTAGGCGCTGCGCCATTGTCACTTTGACTAAGCTTATACCTAAGGTGCAGGTTGGTTGCTGTTCAATCTAGTTTGATTTTTGTAGTTTTTACCACAAAAAATCTATATCGTAGATGCTTATGTGCTTTGTAGTGTGTATCATGTTTCTTCAACATATTTTGTCCCAGGTTGGCACTCATGTTTCAGTTTTGGTGCATCATCTGAAGCTAGTCTTGGATGGGTAAGATTTATGGTTACAAGTGACATTTTATTTCTTCAGTATTATGGCTGTGTAAGGAAAACAATGATAGATATTGTTATGGACCTCTTATTCTTGTTACCAGAGCATGTTTATGAGTATAATGCTGAACATCTGTTTGTCTATGGCTAGAAACAACGACGATCTGCGGAAAGATGCTGCAGAGGCACTCTGTTGTCTTGCACATGCTCTTGGAGAAGAATTTACAATATTTGTGCCGTCAATACGCAAACTTCTTGTGAAGCACAATTTGCGGGTATCTTATTAATATTTTGCTCCTACCATTTTGAATGGCTTGGTCTAATTTCCTCCTTTATCATGGTCTCTTACAGTATAGGAAATGGGATGAGATTGAAAATCGATTACTAAGGCGAGAGCCACTCATCTCTGAAAACATATCCGTACAAAAGTACACGCAGTGCCCACCTGATGTCATTAGTGATCCTCTTGATGATTTTGATGGCGTTCCTTGTGAGGAAGCTGATGAACCACAGCGACAACCAAGAAGCCATCAAGTAAGATGCATTGTTATTTGCAAATCATCGAGACATTATGTATTCTCTCTGATATTCTCATAGTTATTAGGCTAAGCGTCTGACTACCTTTTTACCTTTAAAGCGGTAAGGCGCAAGGCGAGGCGATACCTTACAAAATGAAAGAAAATGAGAATGTGAGAATATATGGACAAAATTGCACTAGCATATTTAAAACCTAGTCCAACAGCACATTTAAAGCCAAGTCCAATAGCCCATCTATATAACTGATTACTAAAGTCCAGTCCAACAGCCCATTTAAAGCCCACAAGATTCTATTTCCTCTTTAAAACCCTAAACCCTAGCAGATTCCTCCTCTCCCACAACAGCCGCCACCACTTGTTTCTCCTCTTCCGTCATTGCTGCTGCGCCGCCCGTGCCACCCATGCTGTTCACGCCGCGCAATGCAATGCGCCGACCGGCACAGCTAAGGCGAGGGGCTGAGGCGGTGGGACGCCTTAGCCCCTGAGACTGCCTTGTCGCCATGGCGACACCTTAATAACTATTCATATTCTGCAACTTAATAATTGTTATTTTTCAGTGTTCAGCAGCTTAGTTTTAGGGCTTCGAGCTCATCCTTGTTCATAAAACCTTTTTAAATTTGTTAAAGTCTTGAAATTATGTCATACCAGTGAGGTTTTTTTTCTGAAACGGCGTATAAGTACTGAACCTGCAGTAAGTGTATGTGTTTAACTTAGCCTCTCACTAGAATCGTTAATTATATCTTAACAAACTGAAAATTCCAAATCTGTAAGGCAGTGATTTTGAGATTTACTGTGAAGCTGTAATTAGTCCTTTTACTTAGGCTGCACCTGATCATATTCCCAGGACCTAAACATCCTGACCTGAAACATCATATTCTGACAACAAAGTTATATCCTGTTTCTTTAAGTTCCTGTGTCCCCTATGTTCAGACATAAAACGACCAGAACATGTAATGGTAGGGAGTATCTTCTGGTAAATTTTGTTACAATCTCTACTCTCTAGCAGTCTAGCAGATGGTTTGAAATTGAAGTGTGTTCTTCTGATAATTTCCTTTATGTACCTTTTGCTGCCTTTTCTTCTACTTATAATCTTAAACAATTGTTTTTTTTTTCAAAATTAATACTTTTGGCTTCTGCAGGTCAATGATGTTAAACTTAGAAGTGCAGGTGAGGCTTCTCAAAGGAGTACTAGAGAAGACTGGGCTGAATGGATGAGGCACTTCAGTATTGCACTTCTCAAAGAATCACCATCTCCAGCTTTACGCACTTGTGCAAGGCTAGCACAACTTCAGGTGAGGTGGTTATTGAGAATTTGTTTTCTTAGGGCAGATCACAAGAGCTTTATTAGCTTAAAACAGGACTACAATTACTAGGTACTGCATCTCTTAAAAAGTCCAGAGTACATGTTACGCAAACATATGATAAAAGAGTCTTATGAAGCCTTCTTCACACAACAATGAGCTGCTGAATTAGCTCTCTGCTGAGTGAAGCTAAACGAAATTGAAATAAAAATCCTGCAAAGCTATTTGATTGCTTGAGGAAGGTGTGCTTGATCCTTCCCATGCCGAAGTTATTACCACTCTCCAGTATAG
Organism: Zizania latifolia; assembly: GCA_000418225.1. Classification (NCBI taxonomy): domain Eukaryota; kingdom Viridiplantae; phylum Streptophyta; class Magnoliopsida; order Poales; family Poaceae; genus Zizania; species Zizania latifolia. The sequence continues at coordinate 164,355 of KE373103.1, forward strand.
CCTCTCACCATTCACCAACTCTGCTATCTTGCCAAAGGCAAGCCATCTCGCACTGAAAACACCTTGAACGTCAGGGCATGCTGTAGCATTTCATACAATTTTGATGCCACAGCACATAGGCTTCCCATTCTGTTCCTGATCAAACACATTGATGCCTCCAATCAGTAATTCAGCACTTAAAGATGCATCCATTTCACTTTGAGAAAATCATCTGCTGGTGAAGTTGAACTCACAGTTTGCTTTTCTGACGCAAAATTTCCAGCCTTCTGTTGGTCGCGAGTTGTTTGCTGCGGGATTTGCAAGTTGCTGGGCCCAAATGAATGAAACATCCCAGGAGCAACTCGTGAGAAGTCTCAAGACAGCATTCTCATCTCAAAACATACCTCCAGAAATACTTGCCACACTACTGAACTTGGTAAATTACTAAATTTGCTGTTGGAATATTCTTTTTCCCCATTTGTACACTCTGTTTGGCATGTTACTTCTATTTAATTGTTTCTTTGTGTAAGTAGGCAGAGTTTATGGAACATGATGAGAAGCCGCTTCCAATTGATACAAGGTTGCTTGGCGCACTTGCGGAGAAGGTTAAATTTACTTACTGTTTGTGTGTCTTTTGGCAAATTTTCATGTTCCATGTAATGTCTGTTTTTATTGGAAACTTTGAACCTTTGTTAGTGTCGAGCATTTGCAAAAGCCCTCCATTATAAAGAAATGGAGTTTGAAGCTGTATGCTCGAAGAAGATGGGTGCAAATCCTGTTACTGTTGTTGAATCCCTTATTCATATTAATAACCAGCTGCACCAGCATGAGGTTGGTTTCTGTCATATTCAAGGCTAAAAGAATTATGTGTTGTGGCTTGCTAATCCCTTTTGTTATTTATGCAGGCAGCTATTGGGATATTAACATACTCTCAACAGCACTTAGAAGTTCAATTGAAGGAGTCTTGGTATAGTTACCACAGATCTATGATCTCTTGCTCTTGTATTTAGTTGGATTAAAGATATTCTTTTTATATTTTTATCAACCATATCAGACACTTTGGATGAATAGACTATGATGGTATATATATTGGAAATTTGCTGAAATATAGTTCGTAACTAGTCATTCTTCATTTAATATCTTGTTTCAATATTTGCTTTAATTCTATGTAATCAGGTACGAAAAATTGCACCGTTGGGATGAGGCCCTGAAGGCATACAAAGCGAAGTCATCGCAAGCATCTGGGCCATTACAAAACTTGGATGCTACACTGGGTATGGAATTTATTTTATTTTTTATTTCTTGTGTTGTGTTCCCTCTGTTCTAAAATAGTTGACACTTTCCCAATTCCACTTATCAACCTTCCGCAATCCACACTTTACACTGTCAATTTTTGTGCTTGTGGTTTTATGAGGGCATTTTTGTCATATTCCATAAAAATATGATTGCCTTGGTATGCACATTCTGGTCCTTACATTTTTTCCTTTGTTGGCTTCTTTTGCATATGCAATGAAAGTAGCTAAGCAAAATTCATGCTTATGTCAGGACGAATGAGGTGTCTAGCAGCCTTGGCCCGTTGGGAAGATCTAAGTGCATTATGCAGAGAACAATGGACTGGCTCAGAACCATCTGGTCGATTGGAAATGGCTCCAATGGTTGTGGATAAATCTTGTTATCAATCTACTGTGTATCTTTAACATGTAATTGCGCTGAATTAATTTCTATTTTTATTTTGTTTCTTTCAGGCTGCAAATGCTGCTTGGCATATGGGTGAGTGGGATCAAATGGCTGAATATGTTTCTCGTCTAGATGATGGGGATGAAAACAAGCTCCGGATGTTGGGTAACACAACAGCTAGTGGTGATGGAAGCAGCAATGGTGCTTTCTTTAGAGCTGTTCTTTCCGTTCGTTGCAAAAAGGTATCTTTGCATACTTGTGGATTTCTAGTTGCATTTATTTTTCATAATTTGGTCATACTTTTGGTTTCGTGGTGTTTTGGTTTGCAGTATGAAGAAGCTCGTGTATATGTTGAGAGAGCTCGGCGGTGTTTGGCTACAGAGCTTGCCGCATTGGTATAACATATATCCATTATATTCATTTTGCAGTTTTTATTTTAGTTGAATTTTCTTAGTGGAAACATTTGTTTCTGTTCATGTTTAGTGGTTTTTTGTGTGAGTTTTGGGTGGTGTGGTGGTAGGGCTGTAAATAATTTTTACAGCATGGTTGCTTGTGTCAAAATTTCCTAAGCTAGAAGGAAATGTCATTTTTTCTGAGATCAGGAAGAAATTTTCAAAACATACAATAGTATACATTTGTCAAGTGTTGGCTGAAATGGGTCTAGAACACTAATTTATGTATTATTCAGCAGAATGGGCATTGAGGGGGTTAAATAGGGAGTGATTAGCTGATACAATGAAAGGGCTAAAAGGAGAACCTTCTGATCTATTCAAACTGTCAAGATTGTTTGGATGGTCACATGTATCCTATAACCATTTATTGAGGGGATAAAGGGTGACAAAATGAATTTTACTGTGAAACAATGAAGGTGGGAACTTTGGTACTCCACATTTATAGGATAAGAGAATAGTTGCAGCATCTATCTTATACTTCTGTAGTGAATAACAATAAATTGTTTTATAAACTTCTCCTTGGTCCTTTTTTTCTTACTTAGAAAGCAAAGGTGAATTTTTTAGTTGTGAATTTGTGATGATCAATCTGCTCTCTTAGAAATTTACTAACTGTAACTGAACCTCTATTTTTTCCTCGATACCATTCCTATTTGTGGCCAGGTGCTTGAGAGTTATGAGCGTGCTTATAATAACATGGTGCGGGTTCAACAACTTTCAGAACTGGAAGAGGTATTCTCATTTTGGTCACTTTGTAAAGAATCCTATTGTCTTTCTAACTAAAATTTGTGATCTGACTTCAGGTGATTGACTACTGCACCCTTCCAATAGAAAGTCCAATTGCTGATGGCCGTAGGGAACTTATCCGTAATATGTGGAATGAGCGCATTAAAGGAACAAAACGGAATGTCGAGGTTATATCATGCCTCTGTTAACTGCCTTATGTTTTTCACTGTTATCATTTTTATACTGACTAAAAAAAATCACAGGTGTGGCAAGCCTTACTTGCTGTTAGAGAGTTGGTTCTTCCTCCTAACGAAGACAGAGACACCTGGATAAAATTTGCTAAACTTTGCTGGAAGAGTGGCCGCATTAGTCAGGCTAAATCTACTTTAATCAAACTCTTACAGGTAGGTAGGGGTCATTGTTCATTGGCATGTGCCTGTGTAACCCCCTCCCTTAAAATAGTTAACTGTTGTATCAAAATGTAGTTTGATCCAGAATCCTCACCTGATTTGACGCTTTATCATGGGCATCCTCAAGTAGTCCTGGCTTACCTAAAGTACCAGTATGCTGTTGGAGATGAGCCTAAACGAAGGGAGGCATTTTCTAGGCTACAGGTGAGCCTTTTCTTGTCCTTTGACTTTAACCCTAAGTTGCAGTATTCTTCTGTATTTAAGTATGTGTGTGCTACTTTCTTTTTTATTGGTGGTGTAGGATTTATCTGTGCAGCTTGCTACTGGGACGAATAGTTATTCTGGAACATTAGCATACCAGGCTGCTGCATCAAATGCTGGAGTACCGCTTATTGCTCGTGTGTATTTGACACTTGCTAGCTGGAAGAGAGCATTATCACCTGGCTTAGATGATGAATCCATTCAAGGTATGAATAACTTTAATTTATTTCACTCAATATCTGCTTTCCTTTTCCTTGATGTGATTATATACCTTTTCTTTATCCAGAGATACTGGTTTCTTATAAAAATGCCACGCTTAGTGCTAAGGAATGGGGCAAGGCATGGCACTCATGGGCTTTATTCAACACTGAAGTCATGTCCCGCTATACTTTGCGTGGTCGCCCAGATATTGCAGGAAAATATGTTGTTGCAGCAGTAACTGGATATTTCTACTCAATTGCTTGTGCATCTACAACAAAAGGTGTTGATGATAGTTTGCAGGTAAATTGTCGGTACCTTTTTTCTCTTTAAGGTTGATTCTGAGCAAGAACTTTTCGATAAAAAATCTCACCCTTGAGCATGTTTACAATTATTTTATCCTTCAGACCTTCACAGACATTGTTAAAACTGACAGAAACTCAAATTATCATGCTTGTCTGGTTGTCATCATAGTACTATATTTTCTGAAGGTGTTGGATGGAGATCAATGTTGCTCATATCCATGGTTTTCTACAAAAGGCCTGAGTCAAGTTATACTTATCCTAAACTATTACTGCTGAGTGCTGACCAACTCTAATTAATTAGTTCTACGGCGGTTTCTTGATAGCGTGAGAGAATTCCCAGGATCTGAATGCAGAAAAAATTATTTTTCTCTGATGCCTTGTTTGAGTAATTTTGTTAGATGAAATTTGCCCTGTTCTAAAAGGCAGCAACTTAAGTAGGTACTCATCATTTAGCCTGCTTGGATAGCTGTCTAGGTTGACTAGTCAAGATGAATTGGTGGGCGGTAGGGTGGTGCATATATGATATATTTCTAGTATCCTTGAACATACTGGAATTTCAACTTATGAAGATGATTTCTGTTTAATTGCGTTTGTAGGATATCCTCCGTCTCCTGACTCTTTGGTTTAATCACGGGGCTACATCAGAAGTTCAAATGGCATTGCAGAAAGGCTTTTCACTTGTCAATATTGAAATGTGGTTGGTGGTCCTACCCCAGATAATTGCAAGGATCCATTCAAACAATAGAATAGTTAGAGAACTCATACAGTCATTGCTGGTTCGAATTGGAAAGGAGCATCCACAGGTTTGCAATTTTCTGCTTAACTTAGTTTTGGCTTTGATTGGGATGTTCTACTAGAATATCTGTTCTGCCTGTTTGAGCGGTTTACTATGTATTAATTATTATGCAGTCCAACAGCAACTATTCCATAGTTGCAGTTTTTGGTTTGACAATAAGAGGAAATGTCACTCATAATTCATAACCAGTAATCTAGATAAACAATTAAAAATCTAAGGAACCGGCTTTGTAGTGTAGGTATGTAGGAGGTTTGGAGTATGATTCTAAAGGAGATGAAATATTCAAAAACTGAGGATAATTTTTTAATAATATTTGTTTATTTTGTTACTTTAAATGCTAGTTTTTTTACCATTTTAGATTTGTTCACTTTAATGTTTTACTTCTGTCCAATGTTCCATATCATTTTTCTTTAAAGAAAAGATTCTGCTTTGTCTGGATGCTTGCAACTGGCTGGGTGGGCACTGGATATTGCTTGACAGCGACGGGTTTCCTTCTTTTTTATTTTGAATTTGCTTAGCCTTCTAGTGGTTTTATTCATTTCAAACATCTGTATATCCTAGTACTTCTGGATACCAGCAATACCAGTAAGAATCAGTATGACTGATGGCTACCCAATAGCCCAATACCCATATGAAAGTTTAACCCTAATTTTGTCGACATTTTTTGGGTGATCTAATTTTTGTTTTGGTTACTCTTCACATCTTGTTCAGGCATTGATGTACCCTCTGTTGGTTGCTTGCAAATCAATAAGTATATTAAGACAACGAGCAGCACAGGAGGTCGTTGATAAGATCCGCCAACATAGTGGAGGTCTTGTTGATCAGGTTAGCATCACGACCTTGGAGCTTATATGGAAGGTGTGCGGCCTGCTGATTCTGTGAATGTTGTTTCAGGCACAGCTTGTTTCAAAGGAATTGATACGAGTTGCCATTTTGTGGCATGAGATGTGGCATGAAGCTCTTGAGGAAGCTAGCAGGATGTATTTTGGTGAGCACAATATCGAGGGAATGCTTGCTGTACTTGAGCCATTGCATGCAATGCTCGAGAGGGGCCCTGAGACAATAAAAGAGAATACTTTCATTCAGGTGATGCCATCACCAAAACTTCCTGCCCCAGTCTAACAGTTTCCCTTGGCATCAATCCAATTCTTTTGCCTGAAATTTGAGTTGTTTTTCACATTACTTTCAGCTTGTTTTGAAAACTAGTCATTTTGTACCTCACTTTTAAATTTTTAGATAAATTTATCCTGTGTAGTGTTAGATAACCTATGTGATAATAATCTTTCCAGGCTTATGGTCATGAATTACAAGAAGCCCATGAATGCTGCTTAAAATATCAGGCTACAGGAGAGGATGCTGAGCTAACTAAGGTACATAAGAATTTTAGTGCAAGATAAGTTATATAGGTTCCTTCATGAATCATGAGTACTGGTTGAAGAACTTCTGTATTATTTTTAGGCATGGGATTTGTATTACCATGTTTTTAGAAGAATCGACAAACAGCTTCCAAGTCTTACAACTCTGGATTTACATGTAAGCTTCTTATATTATTATTGTTTGGCTAGCTGTTTGTTTTCATTTTCCTTTTCCTGATTGAGTTTCCAATGTTTCTTTCAGTCTGTGTCACCTGAACTGCTTAAGTGTCGAAAGTTGGAGCTTGCTGTACCAGGAACTTATTCTGCAGGTTATTCAACTAGGAGTTGTTGCTATATATATTTAACTATATAGTTCTTACAGAACTCATGCTGTGTTCTTTTTTCTGTATTACTGTCTCCAGCATCCCTTTTTTGGGTTTTTTCTCATAATTATGGGGATATATAATATCATACATATGTTATCTGCATTGACATTTTGACTATATTCTTTGCCGTTTGATATTTTATATTCAACATTATGTCCTCGCTATAACCATGCAAACTAAATCAGTGAAACTGGGGCCCATGAAGACAAGGCACTTTAATCTGATTCTTTCAATTCCTAAGTGATGGTTGGGCCTCTGGTAGCAATAAGATAGTTTTTCTGATTTTCTCAATGGTATTAGACTGTTCAGTTTTATTCTTTTCTTAGGACTTGTTTTGACATTAGAAATGGATCTTTTTTCCAGATACACCACTTGTGACAATTGAGTATTTTGTTCCTCAATTGATCGTTATAACATCTAAACAAAGACCAAGAAAACTGACAATTCATGGAAGTGATGGAAATGATTATGCATTCTTGCTGAAAGGCCATGAAGATTTACGGCAAGATGAGCGTGTAATGCAGGTACATATTGATGAGAGTTGTTTTGATGACCAATTCACCATAAAACCAGGAGTAACAAGCATATCTTTTCATATTATGAACATAAATTTCATCATACTTCATTCACCTAGGTGGAGATCAGCTCTTTTGTTTTTGAGCACTCTAGTGCTTTACCATCTAAATAGTAGTATTACACCTCATCCTATTTATTTTATCTTTGTTCCTTATCCTGGATCTGGTATACACCTCCATATGAAGACTAAAATCAAGAAGAAAGGATGTTTGAATGCCTAGACACAACTAGCCTAAGCCTAATACTAGTGATATGCAGGTTCGATCAGAAAAATTGCACAGTAGTGGCTGAAACATTACAGAGTGTAGCATTGAATATAAAAGAACACTTGGCATTAAACTCTAGAAACATCTTAGCATTATAATTGTAAGTCCCAATAGTACTGATCTACTCTAGATTAGATGGAACTCCTCTATGTACTTTTGTGTATTTTTTTAAATATATGTAAATAGTTTACCTCTTCATTTAGCTGTTCGGTTTGGTGAATACTCTGCTGGAGAACTCAAGGAAAACATCAGAGAAAGATCTATCAATCCAAAGATATGCTGTCATACCCTTGTCTCCTAACAGTGGTTTAATCGGATGGGTTCCAAATTGTGACACACTTCATGCTCTGATCCGTGAATATAGAGATGCCAGGAAGGTTTGTCAGATGCATTCACTTGTTTTTCCTTGCAAGAAGAGGGATATAATTGTCTGTCATTGAGTATTTAATGTTTCTTTTTTCAGATTTTCTTAAATCAGGAGCACAGACTTATGTTAGCTTTTGCACCTGATTATGACCACTTACCCCTCATTGCGAAAGTAGAAGTATTTCAGCATGCCCTGCAAAACACTGAAGGAAATGACCTTGCGAAGGTACTATGCTGTCTTTTGTCTCTATATGTGGCATGAACGTTCTCAAGATAACATGCTAGTTTGGTGTTTGTTTAGAATTAGACAATATTGTAACATTGATCTCTCTGAACAAACTTGTGGTAGGTTCTCTGGCTTAAAAGTCGAACCTCTGAAGTATGGCTTGAGCGGCGCACAAATTATACCAGAAGTCTGGCTGTTATGAGCATGGTATGATTTAATGTCATGTTCTGATTTCTGAATTGAATGTTCCCTTTTCCCTTTAAGATTCTTAAAAGGTGATTTTCCAGGTTGGCTATTTGCTTGGTTTAGGAGATCGGCATCCAAGTAATCTTATGCTAGATCGCTATAGGTACATCTACATAACTTTTCTTCAAACAATCATGTGCAATTTTGTTAAATTGTTTTCGTTGTCTTTAAATCATTTTTTTATTCAGTGGAAAAATATTACATATTGACTTTGGAGATTGCTTTGAGGCTTCAATGAATCGCGAAAAGTTTCCTGAAAAAGTAAGTAGGCATCACTCACTCTGGGCACTATTCCTAGCTAATTATAACTTTATTTTATAGCTTGATGCTATATCTTCGTATGGTCTTTCTTTGCCATTAAACTCTTTCATGTGAGGTTGTCACTACTCATTGATGATTCATAACTGTATGACAATTTCATTCTTGTTTGACATTGTCACACACATGTTTTTAATATATGGTACAGGTTCCATTTCGCTTGACTAGAATGCTTGTGAAAGCTATGGAAGTTAGTGGTATTGAGGGTACTTTCAGAACCACTTGTGAAAATGTGATGCAAGTCCTTCGAACAAACAAGGATAGTGTTATGGCTATGATGGAGGTAAGAATATTATGTTTATTGCACATTGCATCTTAATACTTGGTTGAAATTTTGCATATGATATGTTTCCATGCATTTATGCATACTTGGTTGAAAATCTGTACTCTGGTGATTTGAATATAAGATGTAGCACTGAAATGTGATTTGCTTATGAACATAATTTCTTGTCCTTGTCTGGACTGGACAAGACGCCAAGTGTTTCTGAAAAACTAGGGAAGATCTGTTTTTAGCCAGTTTCTGAAAAAAACTTTGATTTGTTCTAGTAAACAGTAATATTCAAATTGTGATGTTAATAAATTATTTTGCCAAAAATTGTGGATCAGGGCCTAAGAGGGTGGGTAATGCCTTATGCTAATTGGACAATTTTGGATACCTGGCTGCATGTTGGTTTGTTTGCACAAAACTTCCTCTGTTGTTTGGTATTTCTATCGAGGTCTATAAGTCCATTCCTAAATCAAATGAATCTGGGAGATGGTCATGGCAGTCGGTGAGGCGAGTCGACAGGAGATGGTGGCTGGGAGGACAATGCTAACTGCCATTGCGACTAGGACGTTGAGGCTGATGACGTCCCTGACCTCGGCCAGGCCTGATCTATAGCCCCTGAGAGGCCTGAGGTAGCTTGGCCAGAGGGAGGGGGTGTCAGCGGCACTGGATAGGGGTAGAGGGAGGGGAGGTGGCAGCTTCAAGCGTGTTGTTGATACAGTTGAGGTCGGTGACTGGGAGGGGAGTGGGATTCCTTGTCTTTTATACACATTTATAGCTGCGGGTGGTTCTGTTACAGTTACAGTCAATGGTGACTTTTTTTTGAGATAAACCAGTAGGAGTGGCTCCTACAGTCAATGGTATTTGTCGCCCCAGTCTTATGATCCGCCTCAGTCAATGGTGACTTGTTTACTATCGTGGGCCCATTTACAGGTGTGGAATTGATTTACAATTGTGGTGGGTTAGCGCCCTAAGTGCCAGATGGTACAAGAAGTGCAGGTTTTTTTTATTATACATTCCTTAACTTCTACTCTTTTTTCAGGCATTTGTGCATGACCCACTAATCAACTGGCGTCTGTTCAATTTCAATGAAGTCCCTCAAGTTACAAACTATGGAAATGCTCACAGTCACACAGTTGTCAATGGTGAAGAAGCTGCTAATCGAGAGCCCATGCAGCCTCTCCGGGGAGCTCGTGAGAGAGAACTGCTACAGGTTGCCTTCTCTTTCAGAACCTTTGACTGTTTGGTTAGGTATATAATATTAACGTCGTACCAAACTAGTTACCATTTGTGATGCACATGCAGGCGGTCAATCAACTCGGTGACGCTAATGAGGTTTTAAATGAGCGTGCTGTAGCTGTGATGGCACGAATGAGTCATAAGCTAACAGGGCGTGATTTCTCTTCCGGGTCATCACTGTCAGGAGCGGGAAGCTCCACCCAACATGGCAATAATGAGCATTTGGCTTCAGGAGATGCTCGGGAGGTGGAGCCTGGTTTAACCGTGAAGGTTCAGGTTCAGAAGCTTATACTTCAAGCGAATTCGCATGAAAACTTGTGCCAAAACTACGTCGGGTATGCATCTTCAACATTACACGGCTTGTTTGTCGTACTGTCACAAAAAGAACAATCGATCTCTGATTTTTCTATTACTTATAGTTGCTTGTTTCCACTATTTTCCACAGGTGGTGCCCGTTTTGGTGAGTTTACGCAAGCAGTTGCATGTACATACTGTAAATAACGTGTACAGATAGATATCTTGTAAAGAGTGCTGTATCCCAACGTGGGCAATGATGTATGCACCGGAATCTCATTTGTTAATGAAAGCCGTCGTTGGTATCTTTCGTGTTAAAAGATAGTGTTGTTACAAGATTAAATTTTCTTGGTGGATTCGAGGAGTTATTATTCATAGTTAACAAAAAATTGCACGCAAAAGGCCGCTTGAATGGTCAGTTTAAGTTGCATAAAACTATCGGAAATGCTTGTCCCTGGACGTCCAGTCCAACCTATAGCTAGCCTAGCGCACAACAACCTAGCGCCCAGCGGTCTAGCGTATAGCTAGTAATGAAATTATAGCTAGTAATGAAATTTAAATATGAATGTTTCATTTATTGAAGACAGTTGTTAAATGTTTACAGTACTTAGAATTGAATTAGAATTCAATGTTTTATACTTAAGAGTAAAATGTTTTACTCTTTTATTTTAAATGTTTTATTCTTTTTATTTTGAATGTTTTATCTGTTAAAGATGAATGTTTTATCTGTTAAAATTTTTTATTTTGAAATATTTTTACCTAATAAATGTTTCACGTATTAAAGATAAATGTTAAAACGAATGTTCTACGTTTTGACATGACCTGCCTGCAGCCGTTTTCATCAGTATTGGCTGCAGCTGACGTAGGAAATGGCGGCTGTGGTATTGGCTGCAGCTGACGTAGGAAATGGCGGCTGTGGTGGTGGCAGGAGGGAGCAGTGCCCATACACTTTGTTAGCGGCGACCTGGCTCCCACGCCGCCGAGTTCCCATTCCTATCAGGCTGGACTGCTCGGCTCGCTCTTCGCGCTCGGTGCGGCACTGCTGCTGGAAGGCTCGTTCTTCACGCTGGGCACGCAAGAGCAAGGAAAAATGGAGAGGAAGAAGGAAAGGGAGAGGAAGAGAGGCGAACGAGAGAAAATAATAAGAAATATAAAAGTTATTTTATTTAAATCTAAACCGTTAAATCGACAGTGATAAATAATTTAGAATAATTTAACTGTATCTTAAATTTCTTGCAACCCCAACTTCTCTCCCCGCCTCCGCGCTTCTGTTCTGGTTCTACCTCACCACCGTCGTATCCCTTGTTGCGCTCCTCCTTTCATGGCGCAACTGTTGTCCCTCGGTGCACAGCTCCCATTGGGCCGACAATGCTCCCCGCCGTGGACTCTAGCATCGGCTGACGCCCCCAAGGTTCATCCAAAGGTTCCCTATCTTCTTCAGGGTAATTACGCAATTTTCTCGGATTTAACCGCGACGCTCAAAATTTTTAATCAAATCAAATAGTTCGGAATTCGGCATGGTGCTTGGTGGAGTGCTTGGTGGAGTGATCAGTAATGCAAGGCGTCGCGTCCGCGTCCGCCTGCACGCTCCGCCTTGGTACACCGCCAGCCGTCCGATCGAAATCCAACGCCCCAGACCGCCTCCCGTGGAACCACTCAGTTCCCCGCATCCACCTCCGGCGACCGCCGGAGCCCACCCTCCACCGTCGGCGCATGAATCCCCCCTCCGCGGCCGCCGCAGGTGGGGGCGGATCCTTCCCTGAGCTGGCCTCGGCCGCCGACTTTGCCGCCGTAGCCTCCGCTGGCTGTGGCCGCATATCCGTCGTCGGCTTCGGCTCCCTCCTCTCCGGTGAGCACCTCCACTGCCGTCGAGGCTCAATTCCCTGAGTGCTAAACGCTGTGCGTGCACCTAATCAGTTCGAGGTTCTGAGTGGCAGAACGGAGCGCGAGGAGCACGTTCCCGGAGCTGGAGGGGTTCCGGATGGCGGCGCTGCGCGGGTTCCGCCGCGTCTTCGCTCACTCCGCCCCCATCTTCTTCGAGCGCGGCATCGCCATCGAGGCCACCAAGGTTAGAATACGTATCACTCATCCATGTACGTACTAACGTACGGGCGTCAGTAAACGCATGGCCGACTGAATTTGATTAGGGCATATCCGCATATATGACTTGGAGTTTAGATGTGTAATAATTCTGACGGATGAATTGGCACTTCTGGATGAGCTTGGACAGCATCGGGTCCTCTCCTGTGTGTCCTTGTGATAGCAGTGCTCTGCACCTTGGGAGCTTAACTCGCATCTTCTGTTCTGTCTTGAAAGTTGTTACATGCTGTTCTTTTGAGACTTGTGATAGCAGAGCTCTGCCCTTTGGGAGCTTAACTCCATCTTTCGTTCTGTATTGAAAGTTGTTGCATGCTAGTTCTTTTGAGACTGTTGGAGAATGGTATTATGGGAGCGTCAGGAATTGTAAATTGAACTCAATATATTTGGAATTTTTGTATGTTCATTTCTGAGGTTTTAGTTTTGCTTGTCTCTGTGAATTTACTGTCAATTGTCAAATTTTCCCTACTGTTGAGTGGTTCAGACTGCAGAGGCTAAAAAGGAAGAAGCAATACTGGTGTTCCGAGTTTATTATCCATATGAATCATATCTTTCTCAATTTAGTATAAACGGCATTACGGCAATTTGGTGGGTGACATCCAAAGGGGGATAACTAGATTGCGTTGTACAAGCATAATAAAATTTTGTTTCTGCTTGAAGAGCTTTTCTATAATATATATCTGGGGATTGTTGCTTTTGCTCCTTATGATTAATTAAGATAAGGAAGTAGAGTGTTTTGTTGAGATATGAAAAAGTTCAATGATTTATTTGGGAGTATTTGTTGGAGGATGTGGCAGTCTTGCATGTACTTTTGTCAGGAATTTGCATTTTTTTCTTGAATTTTCCATAAAGCTCTCATTTTCGTTGGAGTACTGGGCTGACTTGTAGGAGTTCTCAAGCTTAAGTGTGGAGCCATGTGAAGGTGAACTGATCATTGTCACTGTGTTTGAAATAAAGGAGGAAGAGGTAATGTAGTTTACCCTGCGATAATGTTTCAGTTTTATTCAAAGTAAAGGAATGGAACTTTTGTGAACCTATTTTTGCTGCACAAGGACTAAAAAGTGATATTTCCAGGTCCCAGCATTCATCGAGAGGGAGAATGAGTTTAGATTTCTTGCGGTGGGTGCCAAATAAGTCTACAGATGCTAACCTATCTAGTTAGATTTTCAGTTTCTTCATCTGAAACCTCGATCTGTTTGGACTTTTAATTTTTAAGTCCTGAGCTGTAATTTGGAATGTTTTTTATGATTATTTGTAATTAATTTTCTTTAGGTGTATTTTGTTGTCAGGTTGTTCCAGAAGGACTGGATGGTATGCCTTATCCAAATCCAGCAGTAAGGGTTATATTCTGTGACTGCAATTTTAGCTGTAACATTTTGTTTGCTGTCTACTGCTGCCTCCTGCAATGGAATTATTTTTCTTCTTGCTGGATTATTGGTTCAGGTTGTGTGTGCACGTTATAGCGATGAAGAATATTTCCAAGTGAGATGCAAAGGTTGAATCTATATCACAGTCAGATTTCCTTTTCAGTTCTGCATTTCATTTTAATATCTTGCCATCGGCTCTATAATGGTATGTGATAGAAGGAGATGATTTGCATTGCACTAAATAACGTAACATCCGTACAAATATATATGGCACAGCCATGCATGCCGTAACAACCGCTAACACAGCTAACAACCATACGCTATTATCACTAACACCCCCCTTAGGCTGAGCGTCGGTGTAACGGATGTTCAGACTAGAGCGAAACTTGGTGAAGACCGGCGTCGGGAGGCCCTTGGTGAAGATGTCGGCGAACTGAGATGTGGTAGGGACGTGAAGGACACGTACCACACCAATGGCCACCTTCTCACGAACGAAGTGTAAATCAATCTCAATATGTTTTGTGCGCTGATGTTGCACTGGATTTATTGAGAGATAAACTGCGCTAACATTATCGCGGTACACAAGAGTAGCCCGAGTAGGTGGAGAATGGAGCTCATGAAGGAGTTGACGCAGCCAACTAGTTTCAGCGACTGCATTAGCAACTGCCTGGTATTCTGCTTCGGCGCTGGAGCGAGAAACTGTGTTCTGCCGTTTAGAGGACCAAGACACCAGATTATCACCTAAGAAAACTGCATAACCCGATGTAGACTTATGGGTGTCGGGGCAACCTGCCCAGTCAGCATCAGAGTAGGCAACAAGATCCTGTGTTGAGGAGCGCTGTATCCGTAATCCAAAATGGAGAGTACCTCGGAGATAGCGAAGAATCCGCTTGAGAGCAGCAAGGTGAGACTCACGAGGATCATGCATATGGAGACAGACTTGTTGTACAGCATAGGTGATGTCAGGTCTAGTGAAGGTCAGGTACTGCAAGGCTTCAGCTAGACTGCGGTAATCTGTTGGATCAGATATTGGGGGACCATCATCAGAAGAGAGTTTAGCACAAGTGTCAACAGGAATGTTACAAGGCTTTCATTCTTTCATGCCAGCGCGATCTAGAATCTCCAAGCAGTATTGTGTCTGACTGAGGAAAAGACCAGTAGAGTGGCGAGAAACACTGACTCCCAAAAAATGATGGAGAGCGCCGAGGTCCTTCATGGCAAATTCAGACTGTAGAGCAGAGATGGTCTAGTTGAGGATAGTTGCTGAAAAAGCAATCAGAACAATGTCATCCACATATAGAAGCAGGTACACCATATCAGCACCACGGTGGTAAATGAATAAGGATGTGTCTGATTTTGCCTCACTGAAACCGATGGAGAGCAAGTATGTGGCAAACCGACTGTACCACGCCCGAGGGGCCTGCTTGAGGCCATAGAGAGACTTGTTTAGATGACATACCAAGTTGGGCTTAGTTGGATCAACAAACCCAGAAGGCTGGATGCAGTAAATAGTCTCATTGAGGGTGCCATGAAGAAATGCATTCTTGACATCAAGTTGATGGATGGGCCAGTCACGGGAGATGGCTAGACTGAGTACAGTACGTACAGTTGCTGGCTTCACCACGAGACTGAAAGTCTCGTCGAAGTCAACTCCTGGACGTTGAGAGAAGCCCCGGAGCACCCAACGTGCCTTATACCTGTCCAAGGAACCACCAGCTTTGAATTTGTGGTGGAAAATCCATTTACCAGTGACTATGTTGGCGCCATCGGGTGGGGGCACTAGTGTCCATGTGTTGTTGGCAAGCAGAGCATTAAATTCCTCTTCCATGGCAGCTCGCCAATTAGAATCAGCAAGTGCAGCACGATAGGTCTTTGGAACAGGAGATAGAGCCACTGTGTTGAGGTTCAGTCATGTAGTCGGGACCTGCACACCTGCTTTACTTCAGGTGACCATGCTGTGAGTATTGCCTACCGGAGAAATGCCCAGACCGATCGGTGGCGGTCGAGCGACTGGAGCTCGGGCGCCGCGAGCCCGAGTTGGAACCCCGAGCGGAGGGAGCACGAGTTGGGCCGGCGATGAAGTGGCCTACCCATCCATAGGAGGAGCAGGGCCATCGTGGTGCAGTCCGAGGGACTCGGTGAGAGCCAGGTCAGCCGGAAGGTGCACTGGGCTAGAAGCTGGTGGTGGCCCACTTGCTGAAGCCGGTCGGTGGAGATGAAGTGGGCTGGATGGCATTGGCAGCCCACTTGCTATGGAGGCCGGCCAGTGTAGATCCCCTGGGCCGGAAGGCACGAGCGGCCCGACTGCTGTGGAGATCGGTTGGGGGAGAGCCTGTTCGCCTGCACGAACTTCAGGAGGTGTCGGGGCAGGCAAGGCGCGCCGGCCGAAGGCAATAGGTGCAGGAGCCGAGTCTGAAAAATCCTCCAGAAAAGCCAGGTCAGTAGCACAGGTGTTATTTGAATCAACAAATGGAAACGAATGCTCATAAAAAACCACATGCCGCGAGATGATAACCCGGTTAGAAATAGGATCGAAACATCGGTAACCTGTTCAAGAGGGTAACCGAGGAAGACACACATAACGGAGCAAGGAGAAAGCTTGTTGGGTGCAGTGGCAGAGAGGTTGGGATAGCACTTGCAACCAAAGACCCGGAGATGGTCATAAGAGGGGTAAACTCCGTAAAGGGCAAAATAGGGTGTGTGATGTTGTAGAGTTTTAGTGGGGTGGCGATTGATGAGGTGGGTGGTTGTGTGGAGGGCCTCAACCCAGAAGGTACCCGAGAGACTTGCCTGAAATAGGAGAGAACGAATGATGTTTATAGAACGGAGGATACGTTCGGCTTTATCATTTTGAAGCGAGGTATGAGGGCAGGACATCTGCATAGTGACGCCGTTGGTAAGGAAGAGTGTACGAGCGGCAAAGTTATCGAACTCACGACCATTGTCGCACTGGATGCTGCGAATGTTAGTAGAGAATTGAGTACGCACATAAGTGAAAAAATGAGATAGAGTGGAAAAAGTATCGGACTTTAATCGAAGAGGAAAGGTCCATACAAAATGGGAACAATCATTAAGAATAACAAGATAGTATTTGAAACCGGAAACACTAGAAATAGATGTCCACAAATCGCAATGGATTAATTCAAAATTGGCCGTAGCCCTAGTAAAGGAACTAGTAAAAGGTAGACGAGTGTGTCGTCCAAGCTGATAGGCGTGGCAAACTGTGGATGGACCGCCTCGTGGGGAAGGGATGGTGAAGTGTGCCAAGCGGCTGAGCGCTTCATGACCAAGATGTCTTAACCGGCGATGCCATAAGGTGGTGGAGGAAGCCGAGAGGGAGCTGGCTATGGTGTTGAAGGTCGTCGGGAAAGTATAGAGGTCACCGGAGCTATTGCACCTAGCGATCTCGGTCTTGGAAGCAAGATCCTTCACAGTAAAGCCAAATTTATCAAACTCAATAGAAAGGTTATTGTCAGCAACAAAGCAACGAACAGATGAGGTTTTTAATTATGTCAGGTGAAACAAAAGCATTGTTAAGGTAGAAAAGCTTATTGCGGTGAGAGAAAGATGTATTGCCGATGTGAGTAACAGGAAGGAGGGAACCATTACCGACTACAATATGAGGAGTGTAGGGGTTTGGTTGCTGAGAGGAAGAAAGAATACCGGCATCTGAGGTCATGTGGGATGAGGCACCTGTATCCATATACCATTCATTAGAGCTCGGTGGAGTCAACGTGTTGGTGTGGAAGAGACTTGCGAGCATCTGTTGATCCTAGCTGGAAGAATTGTTGTCGGAGGAGTGCTGATTCCAGGGCAGCTGCTGTTGGTTCTGGAAGGCCGGGAGCGCTGGTGGTGATGGGCCAAGTCTAGGCGGTGAAGCAAAGAAGCCCGGCTGCACAGCAGGAAAACCGGTCGGCGGCCCAGGAGGAAAAAGGCTCAGCGGACCGGCTATTGCAGTGCCTACGAACTGTGTAGCACCGGGGCGGGGACCAAGCAGGCCGGGAGCTCTTGCCACTAGGCCGGGCCACATTTGGATAGTCCCGGCCTAGGGGTTGTATGGGTGGGCCACGCCTAGTTGGAGCGTCCGCCTAGAGGAAATTGGCCCGCCTGGTTGTTGCTATCGTTGTGATTGCTGCTGGAGTTCCCGCCGTTCCCCCTGTTGCGATTCTTGTTGCGATTACGAGAGCCGCCGTTTCCTTGATTGTTGGGATTGCCGAAGCCAGTGGCATGAGCTGGGTTCATGCCTTGATTGCCGGGGTTGCCGTTGTTGCTGCCTTGAGACCGGCCACTCCCATTGCCGGTGGAGGCCAAAAGAACGGTGGAGTTGCTGCCGCCGCGTTGATGGCCCTTGGTGAGTTCTTCTAGAAGAAGCTGGGAACGTACTGCAACAAACGACGGGAGAGGCTGCTGCATGCCAATTAGAGTGCGCAGGTGATCGTATTTTGGGCTTAAACCTTTGAGAACATTAAGGACCAAAGTACGGTCATGAACCGGTTCGCCAAGATCAGTGAGGTTGTCAGCCAGACTTTTCAATCGACGACAGTAGTCGGAAATCGTCAGATCACCTTGGGGAAAGTTGTGGAACTCTGCTGAGATGGTCATCGCGTGGTGTTCCGGTTTCCGTGAAATTGCAGCTCCAAGTTCAGCCAGACGATGCGAGCAGTGACGTCGTGAGCCATGACAGCCTCCAACAGATCGGAGGAGATGGTGCCATAAAGCCAGGAAAGTACAACGTAGTCCATCTGAACCCACGACGGCTGATCCGGAAAAGTATCATCGGACAGTACGTGGTTGGAGAGTGCGTATTTTCCGAGTGTGGTGAGGAAGAGCCCTCGCCATTTGGTGTAGTTGGCGGCATTGACGTCGAGGATGATGGGGACGAGCGCCTTCATGTTGAGGACGGAGATGGCCTGAGCGTGCAGCGCATCGGCCATGTTGGCGTCGTCCAGGGCAGGAGGAGCGTTGCCCACAGCACTGTGGATGTGCTCACTAGGCGGGGGATGGCTGAGAGCGACGTAGATCATCGCTGGGTCGACGGGTGAGGGAGCTGTCGACGTAGCCGCGGCAGGAGAGGTGGACGCGGCTGGCGAAACAGCAAGCGCGGAGAGGGCCGCGCGGACGGCTTGGACCATCGCCGCGGCGACGTCGTCCGTGGTCGTTGTAGAATCCTCATGGAGAATGGAGCGGATGGCATTGTCAGCGGCTGCAACTATGGACTCAATTGCAGCTGTGGCATCTACAGCAGGTGGACAAGGTGCCGACATGGTTGCTGCAGGAGAACGGCGGTGAGAGGAGGCGTTGGCAGGTAGATTAGATTGGAGCGGAAGCTTTGGAGATGGCAACTGATACCATGATAGAAGGAGATGATTTGCATTGCACTGAATAACGTAACATCCGTACAAATATATATGGCACAGCCATGCATGCCATAACAACCGCTAACACAGCTAACAACCATACACTATTATCGCTAACTGTATGGATATCGGTATTATCACAATACCAGACTGTACTCTTGTTTCGTTGTCGATGAGACTGCATAATTGGTAGAGTATGACTTGTTGACTTCGCCTGATATCCTTTCAGAATCTATAAGATAGTTGTTATGTGTGCTTGCTGTTCACCGTGTATATTGGGATGTGTAGTTGATTTCATTTGTTGGAGATTAGATTTATTTTGTTAGTTTGGATGCTTCTCTTACCCTTTTATGTCAAATTAACGCATTCTTATGCAGATACAAGGTATTTATTTTCAGGGCTGTAGCAAATAGCTCAAAGTTATAATTTTGTGCCTAATTCCATACTGAATGATTCTTTCTGTAGGAAGCAAGGAAATATACGATCAGCGCTATGGACGATACAACATTGATAGAATATGGAGAGATGATATTTTACCCTGTCGTATTTATCTTAGACATTGGTAAGTGCTTGCTGTTCAAACATCTTATGTTGCAGGCTGTAGAGCTGCTTCATTTTATTTAAATAGCCTGTGATTAACATCAGAGAAGTCATCTTGTTCTAATCAGAACCACGGAATACCTATGTACTCCACCGATTATTTTAGCCATATATTTTTTTAATTCTCCCTGGTATGCCCATCAATGGAATGTCAAAACAAGATGCATTTCTCAAGCAATAATATCTCTGCTTTATGGCATCTCAAAAGCGAGATGCATTTCTGAAGCATAGGGAAATCATTGCTTTGAACATTCTAGTTATCCAGTAGTCGTTACTTTGTTAGGCATGTACAAGCCCGGTCGTTTTGATATTACAGGCACCTTACACGGTATGCACTGATTGCTTTGCAGTGTCCTGGCTGCGAAAAATCTTGGAGAACCAGCATGCAGCAGCTTCTTAGACCACACCTATCTGGGTGACCGGAGAACCACAATAAGGGAGTACTTGGCCACTACAGGAGCTGGCATCATGGAAGAGGATCCTCCAGATTCGTTAAAAAGCCGATATGGTGGCTAGCTAGCCCGATGAAGACGACTCCCACAGCCACCAGATATTGAACTTCCATTCCTTTGCTATCTATCAGAAATCGATGGTTGGTGTGTTCCATGACTGCTAAATAATTCCTGATGCTTCAGTGCATAGGATCGCAGACCCCGATTCTTTGGGGGCACGTAGGGTTCAGAGGAAGATTGTGATTCATGACCCTCATGAGATTGATGTACCACTATAATAATCACTTTTTTTTCCCACCATAACAGAAAATTTGGAGCCATACAGGCAGAAAAATGATGAAAAAAAAGCCTTTTTTGTTCTGCTGGTGGTAGCTGGTGTTGCTTCTCGTACACCTTGACAGGGACGGTGTGATAGCCGGGGAATCTCCATTCATCCACTAGCAGCAGAGTTAACCGTCCAGGTCAACCGTGCACCGTCCCAATCATGGAGCAAACTGCACTGTCACAACCTGCCGGCGTTGACGCCCTCATCGGCGAAGTGGACAACGGGATCGATAGCAAGTGCACAGACAAAGGGGAAAAGCAACAGAATTCTGTTATCTATTTCTTCTTTCTTGTTCTCCAATGCACTGTCAACTGTTCGACAAATAATTCCAGCTCAAATATGCCACCACTTACAACTTTACGCTTTTAGTATTACAAAACGCATTTTACTCACGCACACTATTTACGCCAACCAACCAACCGACATTCTATTCTTCCCGTGTTGCGGAAGATTTGATCTGTTGCCGCTCCATCGGAGTATGGCACATCGCTAGAGGTGACATTGCCACCCCCTTGAGCCAGCCCTTCCTTCCAAATCACTGCCTCTGGTATGATCCTCCCAAGTTGCGCAAGCATCCAGCAAGGTACCCCATTTGATCAGCAACTGCACATGAGCCATATTGCCTTTCTTCACAAGCCGACGGTCCAGTATTGCAGAAGAGACTAATTCACTCATATCCAACTCCACTGTGGTTGGTAATTGAGAAAACACTAGATAGTGTGAAGGAGTAAATTGCTTGAGCTGTGACACGTGAAATACTAGATGAATTTGACTGTTAGCTGGCAAAGCAAGTTTATATGCTACTGATCCCACCTTGGCTTCAATAACAAATGGACCAAAATACTTAAATGCCAGTTTTGGATACTGACGATTTGCCAGAGATGTTTGAGTATACGGTTGCAACATAAGATAAATTTGATCTCCCACCTAAAACGACTGGAAGGAACGATGAACAACAGCTTGTTGCTTCATACGGTTTTGTGCCTTGGACAAATAATGGTGTAGCATGTCTGAAAATAGCTGACGATCTTGCATCAATTTTTCAACATCTAGCACAACAGAATCAATTGAAGCAGATGGATCAAACATAGCTGGTAAAAAATGATAGTTGGTCTCAAGTAGTGTTTATGTAAACTTCTTAGACCTGAGATCATCATGGTTCCTAACATATGTAGTGTCTTACTTTGAATCTACTAAACGTTACTGTGTAACTGGATAATTATAAAAGTAATTTTTGGTTTTGCTATGAAACATATAGCAGGATGTGAGTTGTCAAGATGGAATTTGTCCCTCCTAGTATATGGGAGAGATATCTCTAGGCTTATCGATGTAATGGATTATGAAAGTATATGGTCACGCCAAAGTGATTGAAGAGTCAATCACATATTTATAATCTAGTACAAGATCGAGGGAGATTGAGCTATTGAGAGAATGACACAAGTGAAAGCGTTTGGAGAGGCAACGCGATAAACCTTTATTGAAGTGCTGAAGGTAATTTATACAAGAGTTGCCATGGCACACGTAACAAACTAATACTCACGCAACAAACCAACAGCCGAAGGATAAGTTCGGCAGGGAGAAAGCATGCATGGCAGGATAATCTAGATAACTACGCCAGCAAGATAAGCTATACAAAATATATTGCTAACACCCCCCCGCAGCCGAAACATCAGAGGATCGGACGTTAAGGCTGGACCGAAACTCTAAGAAGAGTGACAAAGGAAGTTCTTTGGTGAATATGTCAGCATACTGGGAGGTAGTGGGAACATGAAGAACACAAACAGTACCAAGAGCGACCTTTTCTATGATGAAATGAAGATCAATCTCGATATGTTTCGTCCGTTGATGTTGCACAGGATTAGATGATAGATAAACGACACTAACATTATCACAATAAACCAGTGTGGCACGAGTGGTAGGTTTATGAAGCTCATGAAGAAGTTGGCGCAACTAGCAGGTTTCGGTGACAGTATTGGCAATAGCGCGGTAGTCAGCCTCTGCACTAGAACGAGATAGTGTAACTTGTCTCTTTGAAGACCATGAGACAAGATTGTCACCCTAGAAAATTGCATAGCCAGATGTGGATTTTCGAGTGTCAGGACAGCCAGCCTAGTCAGCATCAGAATAAGCCACCAGTTTATGAGTAGAGGATTTTCGAAGAAAAATGCTGAGATCAAGAGATCCACATATATATCAAAGAATCTGCTTGAGGGCAGCAAGGTGTGACTCCCGAGGATCATGCATATGAAGACATACTTGTTGAATTGCATAAGAAATGTCTGGTCGAGAAAAAGTAAGATACTAGAGAGCACCTGCTAAGCTACGATAATCAGTGGGATCTGCAACAGGCGCACCATCGGAGGCTGATAGCTTACTGTTGGTATCCACTGGTGTGCTGTATGGTTTGCAATCAGACATGCCAGCACGAGCCAAAATGTCACAATAGTATTGTCGTTGACTGAGGAAGAGACCGGTTGACTGCCGAGTAACAGTAATGCCCAAGAAATGATGAAGAGCACCTAGGTCATTCATGGAGAACTTGGACTGGAGAGAAGAAATAGTCCACTAAAGTAGTGTTGATGAAGATGCTGTGAGAACAATGTCATCAATATATAATAGCAGGTATATATAGTCAGTCCCACGGTGATAAACAAATAGAGACGTATCTAATTTAGTCTCATGAAAGCCAATAGAGATCAAATAGCTAGCAAATCTGTGGTACCATGCTCGTGGAGCCTGTTTCAGACCGTACAATGATTTGTTGAGATGGCATACCATCTCTGGACGAGTAGGATCGATGAAGCCTGGAGGTTGAATGCAATAAACTGTCTCATCAAGAGTGCCATGTAAGAAGGCGTTTTTGATGTCCAGCTGATGAATAGGCCAATCACGAGAGACTGCGAGGCTGAGAACCATCCGAACTATAGTAAGTTTGAACACTGGGCTGAAGGTCTCGTCGAAATCTACTCTAGGACGTTGAGTAAAACCTCAAAGGACCTAGCGGGCTTTGAGCCTTAAGTTTATGTTGAAAAATCCACTTGCCTGTAATAACATTTGCATCGGGAGGCCGAGACACTAGATCCCATGTGTTGTTCGATTGAAGGGCAGCGAACTCATCTTCCATAGCAGCTCACCAAGAGGGATCAGCGAGAGCTACGTGGTATGTGCAAGGCACATGAGATAAGGTTGAAGCAGACAAGCTCACTTTATACTTGAGCTAATAAATTCCATCTTTGCTCCATGTAGTCATCGGGTGCTGGTTGGTGCTAGCAACATGCACGGCTAGCGGTGATATCAGCGTAGTCTGATCAGTTGTCGAGAGCCTGGCCACTGAGGGTGCTACATCGGTGGGCGCTAGGGAGGTCGGCCTAGCATCGGCTGTGGTCACTAATCCATGGGCCAGTGGCTGGGCCGCAGAAGGAGAGCAGGCTGTTGTCCCATCAGGTGAGGAAGCCTGGCAGTGGCCGACGCTAGGCATTTGACTGACTGGAGGCCATGGGCTAGTGGCTAGGCTGCTGAAGGGGAGTCGGCCATCGGCCCAACAGGAGGGACAGGCCTGGCTAGAGCTAGGAGTCTAACCGGCTAGAGCTACTGCGCATAGCGGGCCATCGGCCTAGCAGGAGGGATAGGCCTGGCCGGCGCCAGGAGTCTAGCCAGCTAGAGATGCTTCACACAGGAGTTGGTGCACAAGGCACGATGAGGAACGACACCTTGATGATCCAGCGATGCAACTAAAAATTCCTCAAGAAAAGCGAGGTCAGCAGCACAGGGAGTAGTAGAAGATGATTCAGTAAAAGGAAACGAGTGCTCATAAAAAACCACATGGCGAGAGACGATAACCCTGTTGGACACAGGGTTAAGACAGTGATATCCTTTGTGCTCGAGGGGGTAGCCAAGAAAAATGCATCTAGCTGATCGTGGTGAGAGCTTGTGAGGGGATGTGGCTGATAGGTTAGGATAGCAGACGCATCCAAAAATGCATAGATGGTGGTTGGAGGGATGGACACCATACATAGCAAAAAAGGGAGTGTGGTGGTGGAGTGTTTTGGTTGGGTGGTGGTTGATGAGATGGGTTGCAGTGTGAAGAGCCTCTACCCAAAAAGAACTAAGAATGCATGCTTGGAATAGTAGGGATCGAACTATGTTGTTTATAGAACGAAGCATGCGTTCAACCTTGTCATTCTATGCTGAGGTGTAAGGACAGGACATGTGCATAGTGACCCCATGTTGAAGGAAGAACTAGCAAGCGACAGAGTTGTCAAACTTGCGTCCGTTATCACACTGTATGCTATGGATTTTAGTGGAGAATTGAGTTTGTACAAAGGCAAAGAAGTGAGAGATGGTTATAAAAGTGTCAGATTTAAGCCGTAAAGGAAAAGTCTAGAAGTAATGTAAACAATCATCAAGAATGACAAGGTAGTATTTATAACCAGAGACACTGACGACAGGAGATGTCCATAAATCACAGTGAATTAACTCAAAAATAGTTCTAGCCCTAGTGAAGGAATTATTAAAAGGAAGATGAATATGTCAGCCAAGTTGATACGCGTGGTAGACAGTACTAAGGACTCCGGTTGGTATGATGTTGGAGCGAGCGAGGCGGGCGAGAGCGTCATGACCCGGATGACCAAGACATCGATGCTAGAGAGTGTTGGTGATGGTGGTGAAGGCTTGTGCGGGATGTGTGTCACCGAATGGGTAGAGATCATCGGAGCTATTGTACCTAGCGATCACAGTCCTAGACTAGAGATCCTTCACAGAGAAACCAAAAGGGTCAAACTCAACACTGCAATTGTTATCTATAGTAAAATGACGAACGGATATAAGATTCTTAATGATCTGAGGAGAAACTAAAACATCATTAAGAGTAAAAGACGTAGTAGGGCAATGAATAGAGATAGAACCAGTGGTGGAGACAGGAAAAAATTGCCATTGCTAACAATAATATGAGAGGGATGAGTTGTGTGTGGAGAAAGGAAGAGGATACCGGCATCCGAAGCCACGTGGGATGTAGTACCTATGTCCATATACCAATCATGTGTAGGGGAAGGCGGCTGCGTCAGCTGGACGGTGGAGAAGGCACTAGCGAGGGCGTTTTGATCCCATACCAAAGCTGGTGGAGTGCTGCCGATGCTACCGTAGTTGCTTAGCGATGGTTGCTGTAGATGTGGAGGTGTCCTAAGAATGGAGGTAGCCGTAATAGGCCTGGGCGCCAGCTGTGAAGGCCCGGCCTAGACCATGGTGCCAAAGCCCATGGCCCCGCTTGAACATCGCCGGCGAAGGGAGGAACAAGGCCTGGCTGGCTTGGATGGTCGGCCGGCCTTGGGCCAAGTACTCCATGTCTAGAAGGGCCGGACCACATTTGGATGGTTCCGGCCCATGGATTATGTATGTTGGGCCATACATGTTGTTGTTGGGGTTGTTGACCGGAACCGTTGGAGCGTTGATGCCGATTGTTCTTAGAGTTGTTGGAGTGGTTGCCGGATGCGCCGAAGCTAGTCGCGTGAGTCAGATTGGAGCCGACGGTACTTCTGGAGCTACTCCATATTTCATTTCTACAGCAGCGAGGAAGACGGTGGATATCGTTGAAGATTTGCTGCCACCCTTGATGATTTCCTCGAGTAAGAGTTGAGATCTTGCTTCGAGGAAAGATGGAAACGGTTTCTACATAGAAAGAATAGTCCGTGGGTGGTGAAACTTGTCGTTCAAGCCGTGGAGCAGTGTTAGAACCATGGTGCGATCAGAAATAGGTTCGCAAAGATCAGCGAGGCCATCGACCATGGTCTCGAGTCATTGATAGAAGTCGGTGATAGAGAGATCGCCTTAAGTAAAACAGTGAAATTCTGTAGACAAGTTAAGGGTACGTTGTTCATAGTTATCGAGAAACTGATGTTCAAGTATGTGCCAGGCTTGTCGGGCAGTTGAGGATGGAGATATAATGATCTCGAGAAGTTCGGTGGAGATGGAGCACTTGATCCAGGTGAGGACGACACAATCCATCCGAGTCCAGTCGGATTGTTCTAGAAGAGAGACGTTCGAGAGGATGTGATCTGTCAACTCATATTTGTCGAGGACGATGAGGAAGAGTCCATGCCATTTGGTGTAGTTAGAGGCGGCGAGGTCGAGGGTGACCGAAAGAAGTGTCTTGACATTAAGGACAGCCACGGCCTGGGCATGAAGGGCGGCCAAACCATCATTACTAAGAGAGCGCAAAGGGAAGAGAGCATAGACCAGACTGCTACGGAGGCGGCTGTAG
>KE373103.1:208722-221162 GCA_000418225.1 Zizania latifolia
TAGAGATGAAAGTGATTCGGATAGTTTCGGATCCGGATTTTTTTATTTTGCATACATATTTTTTTGATTCGGATTCCGATTTGGATTCGGATATTTTTTATACAGAAACGAATATGATATCACTGATATCCTATGGATACAGATACATATTCAAATAATCCGGATAACTCCTGTTCGAATAATCCGGAAAAGCCCATTACACTTAACCCCTACTGCCACCCATCTTGGGCCGTCCTGGCCAGCGCTCCGCCCGTGTGGCCCCATTCTTGCCGCTGCCCCACCCAGTCATGCCCGCGCCATGCTGCGTCGTCCGTCGCCTGCTCTGCGCCCCGAGCCGTCTAGTGACACGTTGCGACTCGTGCGAACTGGACGTACACATCGTAATTAGGGATGAAAATAGATCGGATACGGATGGATATTAGTGATATCATATCCTTTTTTATATATTTTTTGGATTCAGATTCAGTTTCGGATACTTCGGAAACGGATACAGAATCAAATATTATTATATATGAATACGGAGCAGATGTGGAGCGGATATAAATACGGTTACAGATATTTATCGAAAAAACTGTCTAGTGGATAATAAACATTCTCTAAATTTAGATTTTTTTGAATTCCAAAATCTTTTAAAAGATCCTATTTATTTTTAAAATCTTAAATAAAATATAACATTCACTACGGAAAAACAGCTCTTTGCCGAGTGTATTTTTTTTGACATTCGGCAAAGAGGGCTGTTCGTCGAGTGTATTTTTTTGAGCCTATATGATATTTATAACTTGGTTTGAGCTTAAAAATTTTTCTACACTTAAATTATAATTTATCTTATTCCATGTAAAAATTTTGTATTTTTCTAGGTCTGTTTGCTATTTTTAATTCGTTAAGTACGTTTCTAGGATTTAAATTGAAATAGGTGAAATTTGAACTGCAAGTGCTTGAAATAATGAACCAAAATTTATAGAAAAATCATATTCATGTTTTTGAGTCTATTTTTAGTTATTATCCACTAAATTGAAAGAAATTTTTGAAAAATCTAGGTTACGACATTCGATCGGCAACGTGGAGCTTAATGATTTTTTAATTCTAAAAAATCAAATAAAGTCTGAAAAACACGAGACCTATCATGATGTTATAATATGATACATATATATTGTGATAAAAATTTGAAAATATTTTGAGAAACTTGTCATATACAATGCTAAGAAAGTCGGAGATTCACCGAGGACGAATTGGGATTTAAAAATGGAATAGGTTGGGTTTAAAAGCAAATCGATGGTTAAATCTTTGTTTAAACTTAAAACTTTTTCTACGATCAAAATGCAACATATATTATCTCATGTAAAATTTTAGTATTTTTCTGGGTCAGTTTACTATTTTTAATTCATTAAGTGTTTTTCTAGGATTTATATTGAAACTGGTCAAATTTGAACTGCAAGTGCATGAAATAATGAATCAAAATTTATAGAAAAATCATATTAATATTTTTGAGCCCATTTATAGGCCATACCCACTAAATAGAAAGAAATTTTAAAAAATCTAGGTTACGACACTCGATTGGCAACGTGGAAATTAATGGTGTTTTAATTAAAAAAATCAAATAAAGCCTAAAAAATACGAGACTTGTTATGGTGTTATGATATAATATGTAGATATTGTGATAAAAATTTAAAAATATTTCAAGAAAGTTGTCACGTACGATGTTAAGAAAGTCGAAGATTCTTCGAGGACGTATTGGGATTTAAAGAAGGAATGTGTTGGGTTTAAAAGTAAATCGACGGTTAAATATTCGTTTGAACTTAAAACTTTTTATATGATCAAAATACAACATAGCTTATCTTATGTAAGAATTTGATATTTTTCTGGGTTAGTTTATTATTTTTAATTCGTTAAGTGTGTTTCTAGGTTTTATATTGAATCAGGTCAAATTTGAACTGCAAGTGCATGAAATAATGAATCAAAATTTGTAGAAAAATCATATTCATATTTTTGAGTCCATTTGTAGGCCGTACCCACTAAATAGAAAGAAATTTTGAAAAATCTAGGTTGCGACAATCGATTGGTAACGTGGAGCTTAATGGTTTTTAATTTAAAAAAATCAAATGAACTCTAAAAAACACGAGACCTATCATAGTGTTATAATGTGATATGTATACGTTGTGATAAAAATTTAAAAATTTTCAAAAAAGTTGTCAGCATAAATTTCTATTTAAAAAAAAATCTAGGGACCCTTATGTAAAATGTCATTTTCTTTCTATTTTCCTTCTTTTCATTTTTTTCATTTTTTATCAACCCACTGTGACCGGTCATTGGCAGCGGAGTGTTCCTAATCCCTTGCTGTTGGCAGCGGACAGGCGGCGTAAGTGAATGGGCCAAATGGAAAGTGAACGCAGTACGCATAAAGCATATTTAAATATTACTGGGCTGAATGGGCCAAATGGGCTTTTCATTTTAGATAATCTGAATAGGATTTATTTGGATTATTCGAATCCGTATCCGTATCTATCGGATACCAGCGATGTCATATTCGTTTCCGTATCCAAAAAAAATATCCAAATCTAAATCCGTATTTGAAAAATCCGTATCCGAAACAAAAAAAATCTAAATCTAAAACTGTTTTTTCTAGATTCGAACGAAAACTGTCCGAATCGCTTTCATCCTAACCGTAACGTGCAAGGAAGAGAAGAAGCAAAGGAAATAAAGAGGAAGCGCCAGACCGTCTCTCTCCTCCATAATATAGTCCTCCTCACTGTGGCCTCTAGCCTCTTTTCTCTCCACTGCCATCCTGTATGCGGTGCAACATAAACAAGTTAAAAGTGTCTCTAAAAAAGAAGAATGAGAAAAAATAAGAGAGAGGAAAAATAGAAAAAGAAAAGAAAATTGTTTTTTGTTAGAAACAGAGGATTTTTGGATTTTTAAGATAAAAATCTATTATTTTCTTTAGGATTTTAGGAACATTTTGAAAGATTCTAGAATTTAAAAAGTTCTAAATTTGGAGAACATTAGTTATCTACCAGATATTTTTCTTGTTCCGATAAATATCCGTAACCGTATTCGTATTCGCTCCGTATTTGTATCCGATAGTATCCGTTTCCTTTTCCGTATCCGGAGTATCTAAATCCATATCCGGAGTATCCGAATCCGTAGCCGAATTAAAAAAAATATTGTTGGTGTAATGAATTATTACGCAACAGGTTCAATAAGCCTCCAAGGGCTTAAGATCCGATCTGAGTGTTTTGGTCCAGGTGTAGGTCTTCGAATGGAGTAATACCGTACGTTCGAAAGTATGTGTATTTCTGTTAGGTGAAATAGTGCGTGGTCCTCTCCTCAGTAGTAAAGAGGGGGTATTTATAGGCAAAATTTATAGAGGGTAATACATTATTACCCTCTACTTACAATCGACTATACCTGTAATACGCAGTACAAATACACGTAGGGGTAGTGTAGTAAAAGGCTACATGTGGTGCTGTAAAATATATGTCCCATCGGAAGGGACGCATATCCTCGGTATCGGGTTTTGGGCTCCGAAGCGGTTTTAGGCCTTTGAGCTGGTATCGTCGAAGGCTTCGTTCTGGGAGGCTTCGGGAGTCTTTGACTTTGAAGATCTTCAAGGGCTTCGGGGAGCTTCTTAGGCTTTGAAGAGAACCAGTCCGAAGCCTTTGAGACACCGAAGGGGTCCTAGGCTCTTAATTAATCCTTGATAGCTTCTTAAGTATGGTGGAAGGTAATTTTCCTAGCACTAGCCCTTCGCATTTATCTCTTTGTTTAGAAGAGGTGGATGCGCTTCGAGCTTCAGCCATACTTCGAATTTTAACGCCTCGATTTCTAATATGCAAATCAAAGCCTTTGCATGCAATAGTATTAAAAAGCATTTAATACGCTCGTGGGCTTTGATAAAACGCATGCTCGAGAGCCTAAACGACACCGACAACGGTCATATCCCTAAAGCCGAACCGTCGCGACACTGTTTTGAGGTAATTGTTTTTACTGTGGCCCCACATGTCAGTGACTGTGTTGGGTCAGGATGCGGTCAAAAATTTTTGTACCGAGGGGTGAGCCCGACTGTTTTCACCGCCTATATGAGCCCTCTTGCGCCCACATTTCATTTTTACACTTTCAAGCTTCAATCCTTAGCTCTTAGTTCTCTTTAGCACTTTTAGCCACCCTAGCCCACGCACTTCGGCGTTCGCAGCCATCTCGTTCGAAGCCCTTCACTAGACGCTCGAGATGACAAAGAAGACTTCATCGAAGCCTAGCCTCTGCACCGCAGCGGCACCCTCGTCAGTCGAGGTGCAGGCGACCGTTGCAGCCGCGATGAAGACTCCTGCCACCACTTCAAAGGCGCAAAAGGTGAAAGGCCTATGACCTCCCTCGAAGAGAAATCGAGAGCAAACCTTCGAGCTGATGGAGACTACATCGACCGTGGATTCCATGAAGAAGGCCTATGAAGACAGGGTCGAGCCGCCTTGCGAGGCATGCCTGCCGGGAGTCGAGGTAGTTCCGGTGCCTTGGGATAACGAGACGGTTGTCTTTGAAGCTTTCTTCGAGACTGGGCTCAAACTCCCTGCTTCAGACAGTTGGTGACGACGCCTATCTTCGCTTCACCAACTCCCCTATTGCGTACCGCCGCCATGCCGAAGGAGCTCTGAGTAGGCCCACACTGGAGTCCCGCATTCAACTCCTGAAGCTAATTATGGGCCGAATGAGTATGAGGGACCTAGCTGAGGAGTTCATTCTACTAAGGATCCCTCCACTGAAGGCAGGGTAGCCGATCGAGTTTAGGGACTCCGTTGATGGGGAGCCGAAGACTCTATCTTCAGAGGATATTTGTAAGACAAACGAAGCACAAGCATCCTCTTTTTCACACCATGTTGGGCTTCAGTTGCTAATGACTTCTTTTTTTCTGTAGTGGCTCGAGTCAAGCTCACCCCTTCGCAAGCAGCGAAGGTGGCAGAACGAGTCGTGGGACCCCCCACTGCCACAAAGTAGACCAAGCGCCTCGCACTCATCGAAAGGTGGGAGCGCTTTAATCGAGTGTAGGACAAGCAAGACGCTACTCCCCCGGAGATGCCAGATCTGTCATCGGGCGGAGGGAGTTCGAAGAGGAAGCGAACGATCGATGACACCAAATCCTCGCCTTGGGCTTTGTGACAGCAATGCGAGACATCGCCTGCTTTGAGGCGGACAACTGATGCTTCGGCCAAGGGGTGACCGAAGTAGCAGCTGAGGTCTAGGGACCAAGTGGAGCGGTGTTAGCGATATCGGACCCTCAACCCTTGACTTTGGGAAGGGACTGACCTGTCCATAATGCAGACACGTCACCGAGGACCAGCATTTTAGAGGTTACATTGGTATATGTGGAGGCCATATTCTAGCCGGTCTTATGCCCTCCGCTTTCGCCTTCCCTCGAGGGTAAGCCCCCTTCGCCTTGTCCTTCGAGGTACTTTTTCGGAGTACCTCCTGCACGTAACTCATATATGCTTACCATTTCCAAACTTCATCGCCGCTGACGACGCGCAACATCGAGGTGGCGATGATGAGGCTGGAGACAAAAATGCGGAGAATGACTCCAATGGAGAGCGCACAGAGAGCGACTCTAAGGATGGGCCTTTGGAGGATGGCTCCGAGGATGATGGAGATGATGGCGGGGATGGCCACGATGGAGCCCTACTCCCCATGACTTTTCAGGACGTGCCTCCATCGTCTGAGGCCGAAAACTCAGATGGTTTGGACCGAAGGGTTCCCTTCCTTTGGGTTTATCTTCCTCTAGGAGGGGCACTGGATGCGCTCCTGGAGCCCTTCGTGAAGGCACACCAGGACATCACTCAGAGTAAACTGGTGTCTGTTGCTGCAGGGCACCATCACAGGGACCTATCTTCGTCGGCCGAGGGAGCTTTGGCTCAGGTAAAAAGTGCTCCAAACATGCCGTTTCTTTTTCCTTAGCCTATTTTCTAATTTTTGCTTGCTTCTTTCGAAGGTGCTCGTCCTGATGAGGGCCTCATCAAGGGCGCTCAGCCGACACAAAGCTGACGTCGAGTGCACCGAACGGGGCCTCCAGCAGTGTGCTTCGGATGTCGAAAGGCGAGCTGCTGAGCTGGAGGAGATGTTACGCTAGGAGCGCGAAGACCGGCGGCAAGCAGAGGCCGAAGCCCAAAGGCTCCTGGAGTCAGAGGCCACTATGAAGGCCCAAGGCTGAGAAGACAAAGCTCGAAGGCTACAACTACGCTAGATGGGACCATCGAGAAGTTTCGAGGATCGATGGCCCATTTGGGAGCTGCAAGCCGGGCTCTGAATTTTGGGATTACTAAGCCTTTGACCCTCCGGATGAAGTACCTTGAGCAGACGGCCTCTGCCCTTGAGAAGTCTATGGGTGGCTTCGTGGAGACCTCGGGCAGGGTAGCGGCTCAAAGCGTCCTATAAGCCCTTCACGACTTCGGTTGTAACCATCTTTGGCGGCTAACCTCGATGTAAGACTTCTGCTTTGAAGGGCCGAGGATGTTTTCTCCAGCGATGGAGGTAGGTCTAGTGTGGAGGGCTCTCCAAAACATATGGAGAGATCAAGGATGGTCTGCTTCGCAGGAGCTTATTGACGAGGGCCACTGTCGGGATAAGTTGCGTTCTTCGCTGGCTCCATAAGCGCCGCTGCCTCCTGCGCCTACATGCCTCGAGGTGTAGATTCTAGGCCTTTGTAACTACTTTGATACAAATCTTTAATGAAAAATAGAAGTATTTCATAGTTGTGCTCAGGATCGTACTGTGAATTATGAGGACGAGGTTGAGGTGCTCGAAGCCACCGAAGCCCTTCGCCATGAATGGGTAGTTTTTGAAATAGCTAGGTCCAAAGGTTGTACTCATTTTAAACTCCCTCGAGGTCCTAACGGTGAAGTGCTAGCCGAAGTGGCTGAGGAGCTCTTAGCTTCGGTTAAGACGGAGCCTGCTCAGAGTTCATCATCCTCATTAAATTTAACCGGTTTTGATGGAGCGGGATCTGAACCCGGAGGGGGTTAGCCTCCTCGGTAGCTAGAGGGGGCTGCTACAGAAGAATTGGATTTTTCTGTTTTTGATTCTCAGCCTCAAACACTTCATTCATGGGCCGACCTTCAAGATGAGAGGAGGGCCAACAAACCCTCGAAGTGAGGTGGTTCAAGGCGTAGGCGAAGCCCTTTGAGCCGAGGTGGCCGAGGTAGTGACGGTGGCTCTAGGAGTGGTTCGGAGCCTACGAGGGGTCATGGCTGAGCTAGGAGTATGCATTTTTTGCTAGGTCTTGACATGGCTTATAATTGATTTTATTGTATTCAGAGTACATTTATCGAGGTACTTGTACTTTGTAACATTGAGACTTAATAAGGTTTGTCACAATTTCTTTGTATTCGAAGCATACTTGATGCTAGTGTAAATCGGAGCGTAGTTCGAGAGCATGCGTACTTACTGCCCCCCTTGCTCGTGGCAAGCATGAATTTGCGTACGTGTTGTGACTAATTTGCATGTGTTAGTGCCATGCTTCGTTTTTAACGAAGTATGCTTATTTTTGAAGGTGTATTTCGAATATGTGTTCGAGAGCTTTTTAGGACTTTAGGTTGCTTGGGACCATTGGGTATGCCTCGAGGTACTTACTCAGAGACGATCCCCCTTTTCTTTATACCACTTCGGGCCCGAAGGCGCTGTGAAGTGATAATGGTAGAATAGGTCGCACCAAAATTTTTCAGGGTTCGCGAGGGTACCCGAAGTTAGTGCCGTTAGCCTTGCTCGAAGGAGCTGCCTTCAAGCATTGGGTTTTGGGTTTCACACCAGAGCGTGGTACGCTCATAGGCATGTTAGACTTTGTTTGTATTGCGCCGAGCCAGTGGCTTTGGGTAGCGGAAATGAGAGCGCATTAGCCGCGACCGCCAAAGCCATATTGTCATGATGATGCGTCCATCGTTACTTTAATAGGTTCGAGGCTAGGCTAACTATGAACTATTGTCCTCAGGAGGATGTATGTTACCTTATAATGGAGCATGCCTACACAAGAGCTTTATTCGAATATATACATTATGACAAGCGTGGTGGTTGATGTTATGCATAGTTTCACTGATGGTGCTTCGCATGTCAGGTGTGCTTTAGTTCTTTGCCTTCGAGAGTAGCTAGCCTGAAGGACCCTGGTCGATTTGATCGGAGTACCACGAAGGGGCCTTCCCATTTGTTACCCAGCTTGCCCGATGTGAGGACACTTCGTAGCACGAGGTGACCTAGTTGTATGATGTTGGGCTTCACCTTTAGGTTGTACCATGCTTTCGTTTGCGCTTGGTACTTTGATAGATTAGCAACAGCTCTTAACCTTGTTTCTTCTTGAAGGTCTAGGGATGCTACCCTTTCAGAGCTATCCTCTAGTAATTGAGTGCGAAGTGAACCTCCCTTTAGTTCTATGGGTGTCATGGCTTCATCTCCGAATAGTAGATGAAAGGGTGTAAATCCTATCGACCTGGTCTGTGTAGTCCGAATGGACCATAGGATCTCTGACAACTCTTCGGCCCATAAGCCTTTTGCGAGGCCCACGATCCAGTGGTTGAGACCTGACAAGATATTACCATTTGCTCTTTCAACTGCTCCGTTAGACTATGGGTGCCATACTGTCGCAAAGCACAATTCGATGCCTAGCCCATTGTAGAATTCCTTGAACGGCTCGGAGTCGAACTGAGTGCCGTTGTTGATCGTTAACTGTCTGGGTACTCCAAAGCGGCATATTATATTCTACCAAAAGAATTTCTGGATATTGTTTGAAGTTATTGTAGTTAATGCTTCGGCTTCCACACA
Organism: Zizania latifolia; assembly: GCA_000418225.1. Classification (NCBI taxonomy): domain Eukaryota; kingdom Viridiplantae; phylum Streptophyta; class Magnoliopsida; order Poales; family Poaceae; genus Zizania; species Zizania latifolia. The sequence continues at coordinate 217,513 of KE373103.1, forward strand.
TTTGGAGAAGTACTTGATGGTGATGACTGCGAACTTTAAATTACCCTTCGCTCTTGAGAAGGCTCCGATTAGGTCCATGCCCCAATGGGCTAGGGGCCATACTAGAGCAATGACATGCAGCGGAGTGGGTGGTAGATGACTATGTTGTCCCATCCACTGGCACCCTTGGCAAGTGCGAACGAAGTCCTTGGCATTTGCAGTTATAGTGGGCCAGTAAAGCCATTAGCGAAGCGTCTTTTTGGAAAGAGCTCGTGGTGCTAAATGGCTTCCACACAGCCCTTCGTGAATTTCTCTAAGTGTGTCTTGGCGTTCGGCTCTAGAGATGCAACGAAGGAGCAGAGCACACACTCCAAATTTGTACAGTTGGCCATTTATTATATGATAATTTCTAACCCTGTACTTCATTCTTCGCAATTCGGGGCCTTCGGGAAGGTCCACTTTGTCTTTTATCATTGCTATAATGGGGCTTCGCCAGTCATCAGTCTACACGTATAGCACTTCGGTAGCTTCTGGCTTGAGTGTGGACGATGCTACTAGTACTTAGTAAAATACCCCGACTGTTGGCTCTTGTCCTCCGGCTGCTGCTTTGGCTAAGGCATTGGCCTGCTGATTGTCAGCTCTCAGAATACTCTGAATCGAGATTCCTTTGAAAGCTAACTCAGCCTTCCGCACCTTGGCCAGGTATCCTACGAGGTCAGGGTAACGAGCTTAGAAGCTTTTGTTGACATGGCCTGCGACAACCTTCGAGTCTATTTTTATAATTATTTGTGTGGCACCTAGTGCACATGCCTTCCGAAGGCCTAACAACATGTCTTCGTATTCGGCTACATTATTCGTGGCTTTAAAATTTAGTCTTATAGAATACAAGGCCTTCTAGCTAGAGGGAGAAATTATTACAGTTACAGCACCTACACCAGAGGCCTGATAAGCACCATCTGAATAGATAGTCCAAATACCTTCGCACGGTGCTTCGGGCTGCCAAGCTACCGAAGGGGTCTATTCTGCAACAAAATCCGCCAGGATCTGAGACTTGATCGCGGTTCACGCAGTAAAAGTGATCCTAAAGAGCTCAAGTTCGATAGCCCATTTCCTAATGCGGCCTATTGAATCCTTGTTGTGGAGCATATCTTCGAGCAGGTATGATGTCGGCACAATAATATTGTATGCTAAAAAATAGTGTCGAAGCTTCCTTGAGGCCATAACGAGGGAATAGATGATTTTTTCTAGCTCCGTGTACCTCATTTTCGCTCCGAACAAGGCTTCAGAGATGAAGTATATTGGCCTTTGAGCCAACATGCCCTCGATGTCAGCTTCACGAACTAGCACCGCGCCGACGGTGAAGGCTATCGCTACAAGGTACAATTGCAGCTCTTCTTCGGGAAGCGGAGTGGAGAGAGTAAACAAATCTGCAAGGTATAGTTTTAAATCGTCAAAGGAGGCTTGGCATTCGGGGGTCCACTCAAAATCTTCGGAGTCCTTCAGTGCTTTAAAGATAGGCAGGCTTCGCTTGGCTAAGCGTGCGAGGAACTTGCTTAGAGCTGCGAGACGGCCTACGAGATTCTGAAACTACTTTAAATTCTTAAGAGGTGCCATTCGTTGCAATGCGCTAATTTGTGTGGGGCTGGCTTCGATCCCTCGACTCGAAACTAGATACCCCAGCAATTTTCTGGCCTAGGCTCCCAATACACTTTTTTCTGGATTTAGCCGAATTCCAACCCTTCGTAAGCTTTCGAAGGTCTCGGCTAAATCCTTGCTGTGTACATTTGTCTCGGCGCTTTTTATTACAATGTCGTTCATATAGGCTTCAATATTCCTTCCTAGCTGATGGCCCAAGGCCTTCACAATTAATCTAGAGAAGGTAGCCCCAGCATTTCACAGGCCGAAGGACATACGTACATAGCAATATACCCCTGAAGGGGTTACAAAACTTGTTTTTTCTTGGTCCTCCTGCTTGAGCCATACTTGATTATATCCAGAGTATATATCGAGGAAGCTTAACAATTCAGAGCCAGCCATAGAATCCACCAGTTGATCGATGCGAGGCATGTGATAGGGGTCACGGGGGCATGCTTATTCAACTAAGTATAGTCTATATACATACGTCACTTTCCCGTGTTTTTCTTTTTTACAAAAATGGGGTCGATAGCCACTCCGAATGCCTAACTTCCCATATGACTCCAGCGCATAGTAGCTTCTCCACTTCTATCTTGGCGAGATTCATTCGTTCTACTGATAGCTTGCGGAGGCCTTAGGGCATAGGGCGAGCTCGAGGGTTAACCAGCAAGGAGTGCTCGATAAAGCTTTGGTCCACCCCTGGAATGTCTTCGTCAGTCCATACGAAGACATCAAGGTTAGACCTGAGGGTCCTCTCGAGCGAAGTTAACTCTTTGGGATTTAAATCACCTCCGAATTGTAGGGGGTACTCGAGCCCCCTTCGATGATAGTTTGGGTGACCACTTCCCCATCGGGCTTAGGCTTGATGGCTGGCCCTCGACGATCTTCTGGGAGTGCACTACTCCCACTTTGCGCTTGCAAGGAGTTCACTTGCCAAGCATCGAGGGGTGCTGTTGGCCGTATTCAACCCTGCGCGCTATGCTTTAGTCTTCGAACACTGTAAGGACCCTCCTTGGGTTGGAATTTTAATGCACAAATAATTGTGATGCGTGACTGCTCCAAACTGGTTCAGAGTACCCCTTCCGAGTATTGTGTTATAGATGTATGGGGCGTCGACAACATCGAAGATGATCTCTTCTATGCTCGTGAGGTTACCTTCTCCGAAGGTAACTTTTAGGCCTATCTAGCCTATGGCTTCGAGAGGCGGTCCGCTGAACCCCTGCAGAGGCCTTGCCGCTGGAAGGAGGTGCTTCCAGGGAATGCACAGCTGATTGAAGACATGTGCAAAAATAACATCTGTGGAGCTGCCCCCATCGATGAGCATGTGCCGCACCTCGGTGCCCGTGATGTCAGGGGAGATGACGAGGGGGTCCGCGTGTGAGAACTTGATGCCAACTATGTCTTCGGCGGTGAAGGAGATCAATATATGTGTCCACTCTAGCATTGATGCAGCCAAGGACGAAGTCCCGATATGTCCTACTTTGCCGAAATACTCATGCATCTATTGCTTGGATAGATTCCCAAGTGCTCTACCACTAGAGATCGGGAGCACTACTCTCTTCTAGGGCCCCGGTACATTTTTGATCTTTGGGGGTGGCATCGCGTGCATCGCTGGGACTCGAGGTTGCACTTCGTTTGGCTCAACATGGGCCACTGCCTAGACTTGCTCTGGGTGGGTGGCTTCGGGGGCTCGATCTGTCATCCCTCGGCCCAGAGTCCGCTCGAGGTAGTCGCCCCATAGGGCCAAAATGGCCTTGTAGGTGTCAGTGTTGTGGCTGCGGTTGGCCCTATTCATGTTACAGAAGAAATTTTGACCCAGGGCGGAGGGTCCGGCTATTGGCCTTGGCCCGACGCCTCGGCCTCAGCCTCGCCCTTGGCCTTGCTGGAACTTCGGGAGCCGGGGCCCGGTGATGTTTAGCACTTCGCTGCGGAAGTGCTTCTTGTTTCTTTTGGATTCAAGGGCCCTGCCATCCACGTAGGCCGGCTTAGGAGGGCTTAGAGTTCGTACTTCTAGCACTGGAGCTGGGGCGACTGCG
>KE373104.1:37164-62182 GCA_000418225.1 Zizania latifolia
GGCGGCTAGGGTTTGGTCAAACCAACATCAACCAGCAGCAACAACCTTTTCGTTCTAGCCCCTCATCTCTTTATATAGTGTCCTGTCACGGGCCTTTAATTTGTATTAAAGCCCAACAGATCTAATCTATTCGCTTAGACCGGAACTTCAGAAAATAACCTTCTGTATCGAATTTATTTTGACCCAGAACTTTCGGTCCAACCGGAACTTCCGGTTCGTCCAGGTAGGCCCGGAACTTCCGGTCTAACCGGAACTTTCGGATACTCCAGAACCCAGAACTTCCGGCCCTCAGTCAGAACTTCCGGTTCTCCAGAATTCTCTTGGACACAATTCTATCAATCTCCCACTTGCACAAGAGCCAATTTTTGCAAGCTTTAAAATTCAATCCTCTTAAGCGTGTGACCCGATAGGTTCATATGCAAACGGCCGCTACCCAGAAATCCTTTCCGAATCGCCGACCAATAGCGGTACCCAGCAGCACATATTGACCCCCGAAAGCATATAAAGTCAAAATCATACTTTCTGAACCTTGATGTACTCACGCACCAATCCCTTTACCACACGACATCAGTCAAGCTCAAGGCGAGATTCGTGCCACCCTTGTTGATAGCTCGACACTTCACTCGATCAAATATTGGATTCAATCATGATCAACTCTTTCATCATAGTGGTATGGCCATGCACTTTCTAATCCAACTACCTCGAGGGGCCTAGAGACGTCTCTCCCGTTATTTTGGAGGGGTAAATACCATCTTGACCGCTCACATCCCACGACATGTTTCGTGACACACCCAAAAGCAACCTTTATAACTACCTTGTTACGGAATAGCATTTGAAAGCACCTAAGTGTGCTACTTCATATTCTAGAATCAATGATGATCTTAGGTCTAAGGATTCTGCAGGTACACCATTTGAGATGATAACTAATGACACATATAAAATAACAATTCCAGCAGAATCTCAAGGTGAGTCTATCCAACTTCATGTTCACCAACATGAGTCCACATCACTGATTTGACATCTCTATGTCTGATCTGTGAAACATAATCATCAATCAGACAGATGTGCTAATCTATAAATCATCACTGTCTCACACGATGATATGAGATTAGGGATCGTTTAGAACAATATCATAACACAAAGAGTCTCAAACAAATCATCAACTTGCTGATCAATATAAAAGATATTTATTCAAGGAAAGATAACCAATTATCGAAATGTACATCAGCATAGACCAGACAATTTCTCTCACATACACTAGACTCACTCACGCAAGTATCTAATACCCATAGAGTTCAAGTGCGCCTCATGCCTGGGCTGTGAGAGAGGCTTCGTCTACGGATCGGCTATGTTCAAATCCGTGTGCACCTTGCATATCTTTACATCACCTCTATCTACAATCTCACGGATTAGGTGATAACGCCGCAGTATGTGCTTGGACTTCTGGTGTGACCTAGGCTCCTTGAGTTGCGCAATGGCACCACTATTATCCAAATAGAGGTCCACTGGACTGGACGCACCAGGGACAACACCCAGTTCAGAAACAAACTTTCTAATCCAAACTGCCTCCTTCACAGCTTCCGAAGCTGTAATATACTCGGCTTCTATCGTTGAATCTGCAACCGTTTCTTGTTTGGAACTCTTCCAACTCACTGCGCCTCCATTGAGGCAGAACACAAATCCAGACTGCGATTGGGAATCGTCCTTGTCGGTTTGGAAGCTAGCATCGGTGTAACCATTTACAACAAGCTTCTCCTCACCTCCATAGACTAGGAACATATCCTTAGTTCTTCTCAAGTACTTAAGGATACCTTTTACAACCTCCCAGTGACTTTCACCTAGGTTTAACTGATATCTGCTCGTAACACTTAGAGCATAAGAAATATCTGGACGTGTACAAAGCATGGCATACATGATGGATTCGATTATGGAGGCATACAGGATCGCATTCATCTTCTCCAGCTCATCAGGTGTCGAAGGACACTGACTCTTGCCGAGAGAAATACCATGTGACATTGGCAGAAAACCTTTCTTGAAATTTTGCATATTGAACCGTTTCAATACCTTGTCAATGTACATGCTTTGGCTTAATCTAATTAGCCTTCTCGATCTATCTCTATAGATCTTTATGCCCAAAATATATGCTGCCTCTTCAAGATATTTCATTGAGAAACTTTTTCTCAATGAAGACTTGACAGCATCTAGCATAGCAATATCATTTTTGCTCAACAATATGTCATCTACATATAAGACTAGAAACACAAGTGAGCTCCCACTAGCCTTTTTGTAAACACAAGGCTCTTCTTCATTCTTGATGAAGCCAGACCCTTTGACTACCTCATCAAAACGAAGGTTCTAACTCCGAGAAGCCTGCTTCAGCCCATAAATAGACCTTTACAGCTTGCAAACTTTCCTAGCATTCTCTGGATCATCAAGACCTTCAGGCTATGTCATGTACACATCCTCACTTAGGTTTCTATTAAGGAAAGCCATCTTGACATCCATTTGCCATATCTCATAGTCATAAAATGCGGCAATTGCTAGGATGATCTGGATAGACTTTAGCATAGCGACGGACGAAAATGTTTCATCATAATCAACACCTTGAATCTGCTTGAAACCTTTTGCCACTAATCGTGCCTTATAGATGTGAACACTTCCATCAACGTCTATCTTTTTCTTAAAAATTCATTTATACTTAATAGTTTTTACGCCATTAGGTGGATCGACCAAGTTTCAAACTTGATTCTCTCGCATGGATTCTAACTCAGATCTTATGGCTCCAAGTCATTTCTCAGAGTCTGGTCCCATCACTACTTCTGAGTAGGTCTTAGGTTCATCATTGTTCAACAATAACATGTCGCGCTGCCTAGTGGTTAAAAATGCAAACCACTCAGGCGCATGACTCAACCTCTCCGACCGTCGTGGGGCTAGTGTCTCGACAACAGGCTCTGCAACATCTTGCATGTCGAGGTCCGGTTCAGTAGGAGCTGAAACACTTTCTAGTGGTTTTTAAACCTCTTCGAGTGGCACCGTGCTCCCACTAATCCCTTTCGAGTGAAACTCTTTCTCAAGAAAAACACCATTCCGGGCGACAAACACTTTGCCCTCTTCCCGGTTATAGAAGTAATATCCTTTGGTTTCCCTAGGATATCTCACAAAGAAGCATTTATCATATTTGGGAGTAAGCTTATCAGACGTCAAATATTTTACATAGACCTCGCAACCCTATATCTTTAGAAAAGATAGCCCGGGATGCTTCCTACTCCATATCTCATATGGTGTCCTCTCTACAGATTTTGATGGAACTCTGTTTAGTGTGAAAGCAGCAGTTTCTAAAGTGAATCGCTAGAAAGACAATGAAAGATCAGTTTGACTCATCATCGACCGAACCATGTCCAACAAAGTTTGGTTCCTCCGCTCGGACATCCCATTCCACTGAGGCATACCAGGTGGAGTCAGCTGTGAAATAATTCCACAATGCTTCAAATGATCATTAAACTCATGGCTCAAATATTCACCTCCACGATCCGATCATAGAAATTTAATTGTCTTGCCAGTATGATTTTGTATCTCATTCTAGAACTCAAACTTTTCAAAGGATTCCGACTTCTGCCTTATTAAGTAGATGTAACCGTATCTACTAAAGTCGTTGATAAAAGTTATGAAGAACTGAAATCCACCTCTGGCTGTAGAACTCATTGGTCCACATACATCAGTATGTACAATGGCTAATAGCTCGTTTGCCCTCTCATTTTGACCAGTGAAAGGCGCCTTAGTCATCTTGCCAAGTAAACAAGACCCACATGTGTCAAACGATTCAAAATCAAATGACTCTAAAAGTCCATCTCTATGGAGCTTCTGCATGCGCTTCTCATTTATATGACCTAAACGATAATGCCAGACATAGGTAGCATTCAGATCATTGAGTCTAGGTTTCTTGGTATTAACGTTATAAACATGTGTATCCTCAAGATTCAGAACATACAAGCCATTCAACAATAGACAAACACCATAGAGCATATCATTCGAAAATATCGAACAACACTTGTTCTTTATTACGAATTCAAAACCGTCTTCCTTTAAACATGAAGAAGAGATAATATTTCTGCCCAAAGCCGGAATATAATAACAACTATTCAATTCCAAAACTAATCCTGAGGGTAGCGACAAAGAATAAACGCCGACGGCCAACGCAGCAACTTTTGCACCATTGCCGACGCGAATATCCAATTCGCCTCTCGCACACTTCCTTATCATATTCAGTCCCTTCAACGATTTGCAAGTGTGAATCATTGATCCGGTATCAAATACCCATGAATCACTTGGACGAGTGGCAAGATTAATTTCAATAACATTTATACTTGAAGTAGAAGCGGAAGTATAACTTCCCTTCTTCTTCTTGAGTTCTTCTAAGTACAACTTGCAGTTCCTTTGCCAATAACCAGTTTTATACACAAACAAGGACTTTGAGGTACCGTACCTCTCGGCCCGAGCTTTGTTCTCAAACATGCCTCGGAGTCCCACAATCATATTATGGGCATCCATGTTCTTATCTTGCTTCCGAAGCTCAGAGGACATACTGGCATGTATGAGATAGCTAACATCGAGCGAATCATTGGTGAGCTTCTCATAAGCCCTTCGATTAGCTGCAGATGTATTATTAGCTGGTTCATTAGGATGGGGCTCCTCTAGAACATATTTCTTTTTCTCTTGTTTGAGAACCATTCTCAAACTTTTATACCAATCAATAAAGTTTGTTCCACAAAGAATCAATCGTAAATTAAAACTGGAAGTGTTACTAGCAGTAGGTGCAAAGATCTACAACAACAATACAAGGTTCAGCATTATGCTATGTTAATCTTCTATCAAATAAAAGATATATCACAATATGTAAAATGATCGCTTTCCCTCCAATGACACATTATGGGACAAGATCCATATTCATCTAACTCCTAGTGAGCTTTGGCATCACTGCTAAAAAATTAGTGACATAGGAAAGCAACACTTACTAATCACATCATATGTGACTCTTGTTCGTTGGGGTAGCATCCAATGCCCGACTCCTAACTCCATACCCCAAAGCCCAAAACCGTTTTGATAGCTTTGTTAAACAAACTAATACTATGCTTATAGTTGTCCGACATCCACCCTAACTGGTCAAAATAAAAGACGGCACCCTGATTTAGCAGACCCACCATTGATGATCGAGAATCTTAGTAGGTGCAGCTATTGGAAAGAGCATCAATACTTAATTTTCTAAGAGAAACTATTCTAACATGATAACGATGCCAACCGCACATAGAACATGAAAGAATAGTATGACAGGAACATAAGTAAATATCACAGGCAATCATATTAACTGTGACATAGTATGTCCCTCTCACATGGTGATCTCCATCTCCATGGTTCCTGTCAGTCAGGTTATCACACTTCAGGCCTCCATGAACTTGTACCAGCCTATTAAATCTAATAGCACTATACTAATTATATGAGCAGAAACATTACATGTCAATGCGTAGGTCGTACAACATTAGAATAGCCTTGGGCTGTAATCAACCATGACACGCAAACCATGTTATTACAAGCTTGTATCTTATACATTTGCAAGGCCATACCAGTCACAACATTCCTTGTAAAAACAAGTTAGACGAAATCTAGACGTGACTGAACCAAGCCTGAAACTTTTGGCTCAGAGGCCCAGAACTTCCAGTCGAATGGCCCGGAACTTCCGACTCAGGGCCAGAACTTCCAAAATCAACCTTCTGACTCGAATTTATTTTGGCCCGTAAGTTCTGAGTCAAACTCAGAACTTCCGAAAATAACCTTCTGTACGGAATTCATTTCTGTTTGGAACATCCGGTCCAACCGGAACTTTTAAAAATAACATTCTGTATCAAAAAATATTTCGGCCCGGAACTTCCGGTCCAACCGAAACTTCTGAAAATCCAATGACAAAAACAATAGATCCAATCCATTTCCATCGCATATCACCATATGTGATCGATCCAGATCAAACACTACGCACGTAGGCTCTGATACCACTGTTGGGTTATGGGGAGGTTACGCTAACGCTTAATTTCAAAAATTTACCCCGTTAGCCCAGGAACCATGCGTGTAATCCTGGATCGTTACATTGAGCCTCGAGACACGTTTGGGCAGCGGAAGTAGAGTCGATGAAGCGTGTCCTCGAGCTGTTCCTCCTGGCTCCTTTCGTTCGTCAGCGATCCGACGATGAAGACGACGCGATCCTCCGATCAGCGATCTTCATGGGAAGGAAGAAGACGAGCACCACTATTAGAGTAGTGCCTCCACGGTATCCACACGTCTAGGGATAGGATTACCTCGCGCCGGCGTGCTAGCACCACTCACGAGATCCGAGGAGAGATTGCTACAACCGTTGTAACTAGAAGAGAAGTGGCGGCTAGGGTTTGGTCAAACCAACATCAACCAGCAGCAACAACCTTTTCGTGCTAGCCCCTCTTCTCTTTATATAGTGCCCTATCACGGGTTTTTAATCTGTATTAAAGCCTAACAGATCTAATCTATTCGCCTAGACCAGAACTTTCGGTTCTAATCAGAACTTCCGAAAATAACCTTCTGTATCGAATTTATTTTGACCCGGAACTTCCGGTCCAACCGGAACTTCCGGTTCATCCAGGCAGGCCCGGAACTTCTAGTCCAACTGGAACTTCCGGCTCCTCCAGAAACCAAAACTGGGACTGGCCCAAAACTTCCGGATACTCCAGAACCCAGAACTTCCGACCCTCAGCTAGAACTTCCGGTTCCCCAAAATTCTCTTGGACACAATTTCATCAATCGGAACAAGAGAATTGTACAACAAATGTTCTCCAATTTTTGAAGTTTTTTTAATTTAAAATCATTCGAAAGATCTCCTATCTTTTTAAAATCTTAGAAAAAATGTTGGATTTTTAACCCAAGTTTCTAAAAAAAATCTTTTTTCTTTTATTTCCAAATTTTCTTTCTTTTCTTTTCTCTCTCTTATGTTTCTTATGATTCTTCACCCTTTCCTCTTTCTTTCCTTTCTTCTTTCTTTCTTTCCCCTTCTTTTTCCTATGCACAGCACAGCAAGGGCACGGCGTTAGCTGTGCGGGCGGTGCTGGGTGGCTAGGGGCATGACACGAGGGGCGGCTGTGCGGCGCGTGGGCAGGGCGGGACCGGCGTGGCCGTCAGGGCAGTAGACGTGAGGGAGGCGGAGCTTAGGGCGATGGCCCAGACGAAAATAGGCCTAATAGACTATTTATTTCAAATAATCTGAATCTATATCTGTCGGACATCAGTGATGTAATATCTATTTTCGTATTGAAAAAAATCAGTATCCATATCCGTATTAGAAAATATCCGTATCTGAAAAAATATCGGTATCCTGACTATTTTTGAATATTCCAGACAAAACTATATACCCGATCTGTTTTTTTTGGAGGAAAAGGCATTTCGCCTTGCTTTATATTGAAAGCAGAAAGGTAGATACTAGGGATACCAGTTTTACAGAGGACAGCAAAAAACTACCCGGTGAGGGGGGAAACATTCAAACCCCAGAACAGTGACTAGCGCTGAGCCAGAAAAACCTCCAAAAAAAGATAACAGGATAGCACTAGGCTAAACACATAGCTAAAACTCTTAAGTTTTCCAGCAACATCAGCATACCACCAAATAAAGAAACACCATAGCTGAGACAGAACAAGTCATGCTAAACATAGAAGCATTCCCACAAAAAACAATTCACAGCTATTCTTTTGAAGGCACAGAAACTTTGCTGCCCACAGCTCTGACCATCAAAACAACAGAGGGTCCTGGGCACCACCATCAGCTTGACACAGCTTCAGCTTCTTTGAAGCTCCCGCAGCTTGGCATGGAGCAATAACAGGCAACTTTGAGCTTTTTCTTTTGTATGTGATGGGACCAGCAGCTGCCACTAAGATAAGAATGAAACAGTTTTATAAGAAATATGAAGGACATTAGGGTGAATCGTGTTCTTAAAGATCAACTCATTTCTACTAAGCCAGATCTCCCAAATACAGGCAGTTGCCATAGAAACCGTATAAAGATTATTATCCGGCTCTTTCACTGGCTTTTTGTTGCGGAAGATCCTCCGCAAGAGGTCTTCACCATCTCTAGGAATATTATCCCAGCCCAACACATCTCTCATGATGCACCAAAGAAATCTAGATGGAGGGCAGACAAAAAATAAGTGATTCACATATTCAATCTGATTACACAAGCTACAAACTGGACTTCCTTTCCAGTTCATTTTGCAGAGAAGCTCTCTAACTTGAACATGCCCTCTTAACATCAGCCAGAAGAGAATCTTGACTTTGAAAAGGCTGTAGCATTTCCAAATTTCCACGCTCTTGGCGTCCACAACACCCCTATAGGTGATGAAACGATAGAGAGTTCTGGTGCTAAAATCTTTCTTGTCCAGCTTCCAGACAATTTCATCTTTCGAGTCTGAGGGAATGATGTTCTCCATGGTTCTTTGCATCTCTTCCCAACTATCAACCTCATCACCAAAGAGAGATCTCCTAAATTGAGGTAGGCCTTCATTTCTTTCCCATAGGTCAGCAACAGTAACCATAGGATCACAACAAATTTTGTAAAGGTTATAAAATTTGATTTTAAAAGGAATCTCGTCCAGCCAAACATCATCCCAAAAGGACACCTTATCACCTTTTCCCAATTTGAAACCACAACATCTTCTCACCCAATTATTGCATTTGTGAAGCCCTTTCTAGAAAAAGGATCCACCCTGAACCTCTGTTTGAAAAAAGCCTTTCTAGATATTATATTTCTTTTCCAGTAGGTGGTAACAAAGACCAGTTTTGTTGGACTCTATTTTGTAAACCCATTTACAAAGCAAGGCAAGATTCATGGCTCTAGAGTCCATAAAACCCAAACCCACAAACTCCTTAGGAGCACATAAAGCCCTCCACTTCATCATATGATACTTTTTATTGTTATTAAGGCCCTCCCAAAAGAAGTTCCCCCTAATACTATCAATTTTTTTATGGATCAACTCAGGAAGGAAGTACACCCCCATAGCATACAAAGGCACACTGCTTAGACATGAATCAATTAAGACCATCCTCCCTCCGTAAGAAAGGTGACCACATTTCTAAGAGGCCAGCTTTTTCTCAATTTTACCGGTTACTTTAAGAAACTCTATTTTAGAAGGCTTACAGGCGTTCACAGGGAGACCAAGGTAGGTAATAGGTAAAACCCCTAAGTTACAGTTGAAAATGTCAGCCACTCGCTGGGACTCCTCTTGGGAAATACCAACACCCACCACCTCACTTTTCTGATAGTTAATTTTCATCCCCGACATAGCTTCATAGCAGTATAATAGAAACTTCATTACCAGAAAATTATTTTTAGAGTATCTATCAATAAAATTGTGTCATCAGCATATTACAGATGAGTAACCCCCTTCTCAATCAAGTGAGTACAAACACCAGTTAGGTGACCTTGCTCTTTAGCCTTGGTCAACATTTCTGAAAGGGCATCCCCCACCAAATTGAAGAGGAGAGGAGACAGGGGGTCTCCCTGTCTCACAGGCCTTTATAAGTTTTAAAATAGCTCCCTATCTCCCCATTAATGTTGATAGCCACTTTACCCCCCTCCACAGCTTTGTTGATCCAACCTATCCATTTGGCATCAAACTTTTTCCTTTGAAGCACCTCATAGAGGAAATTCCATTGCACCTTGTCGGAAGCTTTTTCAAAATCTAGTTTCAAAACAACCCCTTTTTGGTTTTTGGTTTTCATCTCATGGAGCAACTCATGTAAAATCACAACCCCCTCTAGGATATTCCTGCCTGGGATAAAGGCTGCTTGGTTTTGATCAATTACTTTAGAAGCCACTTTAGTAATCCTCTGAGTTAAAATATTTTGTGATCAGTTTGAAACAAACATTCAATAGACATATTGGCCTATACTGTTTAATGGTGTTAGCATCTTTAATTTTAAAGATAAGCACTACAACCCCATAGTTAATCCTAGAAATGTCAAGGGAGCCTTCATAGAAAAGATCTAGCATTTCTTTGAACAAGGGTCTGAATTTTGACCAAAAGGCTTTGAAAAAGGAGACTGAAAAGCCATCAGGGCCAGGAGCTGATTTAACATTTATAATGTCCAAAGCTTCATCCAATTCTTTGAGGGTAAAACACTGAATCAACTCTAGATTATCATCCTCAGAGACATTTCTTCTATCCAAGCACAAATCATCTCTCAGATGCACACTTGGTGGGCTTTCTGATCCAAAAAGAGATTTATAGAAGTCATAAATATGGTCTTTGAGCTCAGAGGGGTTAGTGAATTCAACCCCCTTAGATTCCAAAGATAAGATTGTGGCTTTTCTTTTTCTCTCACTAGCCACTCCATGAAAGAAACCATTATTAGCATCACCATTAAGGATCCAATTTTGGCTACTTCTTCTCTGCCAATAGCAAGCCTCCTCCTGATAAATCTTAACCAAATCATTCTCAAGATTGTACACCTCATTCCAATCTTCCATAGATAACTGAGAAGCTTCATCTTTTTTTCACAAACTCCTTGATTTTAGACAAAAGATCTCTCTTATGCTTAACCATCTCACTGATTGTGTTAACACCCCAACCTTTCATAAGTTGCCTCAACAGGTGCCCCTGAATCTTCTAGTGATCCAAAACATTGGCCCTAGTCCTATGAGGCCACTTAGATGAAAGCCAGGGTTTAAATTCCTCACTCTACAACCACAAGATTTCAAACTTGAAATTTTTTTGGGAGGTGCAACTTTTCCTATCAAGGTCCACATATAAGAGACAGCGATCAAATCCCACCCTGGGGAGATTTGAGGCTAAAGACAAAGGAAAGAGCAGATCCCAATCATTAGAAATTAACACCCTATCAAGGACCTCTCTGATAGGATCATGTTGTTTATTAGTCCAAGTGAATCCCCCCCCCCCACTTTGAAAAGCTCTTGCAGCTCAGTATGATCAATAAACTCATTAAAGGCCTCCATCCACTTCACATGAGGAACACCTTAAGACTTTTCATAAAGCCTTCTGATCAGATTAAAATCACCCCCAATCATAACAGGACAGCATTTATTTATCAGCTTTGAAGTCAACTCCATCAAAAAATCACCTTTCTTATTATCCAGAACAAGGCCATACACATTGATTAGCTCCCAAACTTTCTTATTAAGCTTATATTACATCAACAAACTCAAGAAAAACTCTTCCTAGTCTACCCCTTTGATATCAAACAGATCTTGATTAACCCCCATCAAAAGACCTCCAGAGTGCCCCTTAGCAGGCTTAGTAAGCCAGAATTTTTTTTATTGCAGCAGAGAAAATCCAACTCTTGTTGAGAAAAATTTTCTCTGAAAGTTTCCTGAAGACAAACCAAATCAAAACCATGGGTTCTCATAAGATCGGTAAGTTATCTCTTCCTTCCCATGTTACCCAGCCCTCTAATATTCCAAAACAAAACTTTCATTTAGATTTTGGTAACACCCCCCTCATTATCAGCACCAGAACTCTTTGGTTTAGGGATGGGACACACCTCTATATTAACTGAATGAGAAGGTCCAGCCTGATCTAAATTGGGATTCACCACAGGCAAGGCATCAGAACTTAGCCTAGACTTTTTTAAAGAGATCAGAGCTTGGGCTAATTCCTTTGCTCTCAAGGTACTTAAATTCACATCGATTTCAGATGGACTAACACCTAGACTCACCCCCGCATCATGAGAAATTAAAGAAAGAACATGGGACTCAACATTTTAAAAACAAGTAAAGCGTGTAATACCTGAGATGTCATTCTTTTGATCCATTCTCTGCTGAGCCTTCAAAGAGATGGGGACCCCATCCCTTTTAATCTGAGCACTCTGTCTTTGGGCAATAGGAGGAGCTTTGCCTTTCTTCTTCTTCTGTCCCCTAGCTAACACCACAGCCTGGCCATCACCTTCAGCTGGCCTCCCCACACCTCCACACCCAACACTCTCTGCAGTATTGATGAAACTACTATTCTTCAGTTCAAGGGACTTTACTATAACAAGGGGTTGAGTAGGCACAATTGCTAAGTTCAGATCTTCAGCAGTTAGATTCTCATCCCAAGCCTAAGGTAACTGAAGCTCAGCAAAGGGCACAGTCCTCACAGGCTGAACTATAACACTGTTTGCCAAGGGATTCATTAAAATCTTCTCCACAGCCTTCCCTTTAAAGTCAGCCCCCTCTCTTTTCTTATCATCCACTTTAGATAAAGACTCCTCAGTAGCATCTGACAGGTCTTCCAACTATCTTGGAATGTAAACCTTACCCTCCTCTTCAGAAGAATCCTCTAAGGAAATTATAAGGTCTTCATATTGTTTGTTCTTTGGATCATCTGCAGATCCTGCCCCCTTGTCATCTTTTGACTTCTCTTTATCATCAGGGTCATCTACCTTGCCCAATTCCTACCCTCCTTGATCATTCGTCTTAACATCTTTTCCACCATTTTTTGCAATCTTAATGCTATCAGGCTTCCTGGGTAATTGTTTAGGGGCCACTCCTTCAGGGGACCACCTAATTTTGTAGCCAACATGGTTGATATAAACCTCTGAAACACCTTCTATAGTCTGAGGATCTTTACACATGACTTTCACATGGGCAGGTCCAGCTCTCACCAAACTACCAGAATCAATTTCCACAGGCTTCCCAATTAAATGACACAGTTTTCTCATGTCTTTTTCATTCCTTTCCATAGGAGGGACTCCAAGCACTTTGACCCAAACTGGTTTGAGTTCATCAAAAGCTTCTATAACTCTTTCAGACTCCCGAACACTAGCAAGTATTCTGAATTTCTGGAAATTGAAACTCTTAAATCTAGTAATTAATTGTCTGATCTCCTTAGATGGGAATTCAATCAGAAACTCATTCTTATCAATTTATTTTACAGTCCAATCCCATTGCAAATCAAACAGCGACTTCATCTCAATCAGCACTTTTGCTTCAGAACAAACACCTTCCAGAACAGTCAGAATCCCGGTCACAGTAGATTTGCCTAGCTGATCCACAGAACCATCAGCAGTCATATGATAAAATGCTTGCCCAGGCAAACAAAAACCACACAGATCAATACCAGTGTCAACCCTAGACTCCCTCACAGCATCCATCCCGGGGCAGTTCGACGAGATGTGACCTGTTTTTTTACAAACATAGCATAAAGGGGGATTGTTGCACCGGACTTGATGATGGCCGGATTTTCCACAATTATAACAAACCATTTCCTCCACACGAGAATCCCTAGGCATGTTTTGGTCTCTAGCATGTATCACCCCAGCCCCTTCAGGATTCAGCCGAACCGTAGCATCAGCAGGCCAACCCTCACGCCGCACATCACGCCTTACCACCCGACCAAAACCAGGATCGGGATCCACACGGGGACGGTTCAGGAATCCCTCATCATCACGCTGAAAACCCTCTAGACGACGAGCAGGATCAACTCTCTCAGCCGGCCTTCGATGTCCCCTCAAACGACCATCATTCCGGTTCCAATCCATACGAGAATCAGAAACAACTTCAGCAAAAGTTCTAAAATCCACTAACCTTGGAATACTCTGCCTGATCCGACGTGCCAAAGCCCCAAATCGACGGATCTCATCAGCACGCGCCTAGGTGGAGGTTGGACGAGAGAAGGGGGACTGACCGCAGAATCCAAATCCATTCTGCACCGGACTCCCAAGAGTGGTTGAACAAATCCGCGAGGTCCTCGACACGTGGCGCAATCTGACTGGCGTAAACCCCTGCCTCCGGCGACGCGCACCGCCACGGGGACGAATGGGCCAGGATCTCATCTCCTTGATCAGGATGGGCCAGCCCACAGCCTACAGAAGCGGTAGGCGAGGACGAACGACGCGCGGCATGGGCCAAATCTCGCTCCCGAGGTCCGACAATGGCCGTCGCCTCAGAACGACTCGAGGGAGAGAGAGCACCTTTCTCTCCGCCAGCCTATGTGATCTATCGCTCGTCGTAGGCCGAAGGGTGGACGTTGTGTTGCGGCCGGTGGACACGGGCACACGGCCTAACCGGGAAAAACAACCGGTCATCCAATCCGTTTTTATCCCTACTAAACAGCAGAACGAAGGAGCAAACTAAGCAATTGATCGATCATGTTATGTTGTACGTCGTTGCATAAATGTCAGAGTCATGCAAGAAGGAAGACGGGTGAGATGAGGAGAGAGAATAGCAATGCAAGCAGGTAGCAAGGCATGCCTTAGCTTGTGAGGCATTTGAACGAACACAAGCTCGATGGAGCAAGCAGCAGGCGGTAGCAGGAAAGAACTGGGTCGTAATATATTGTGCTTCGTTATCAGCTAACGAGGCCTTTGCGATTACACGCCTAATTAACAATGCCAATCATGAGCACCACCTACCATGCGCGGACGTACAACGTGTGTATGTACTCCTAATTAACACCTTCTTCAGCTATATACGTACGCGCATTTAGAGCACAGTGCAACAGGTTGGATCGATCGATGCATGCATGGATCCACATCTCTCCATACGAACACAACAGTAATGCAAGCAGCATATATTTGCGTGGTGTAGTTGAATTGAATGTACAGCTAGCATGCATGAGTACTGCACGAATGAATATAATGCACGCACTGCATTAATTGCATATACATTATAGTATATAGTATGGTACTATATGCATGATATTGCATTTTCGTTAATTTGCTAGATATTTAATTAAAATATCCATTCACGTCGTCCAATTGATTGAAGCATCAATCCGTGCATGCCTGCCTCATCTAGAAACCGACCGACCGATACCACTTGATCTGTAAATAATTAGCCGCATGAACCCGGCACGTGACAAGATCGAGTGTCGGGCCGTGTTACGTTTAAGGCAGCCACCCGCCCAGCACGTACATACGCGTGCACTAAGCATGCTATAATTAACTAGCTAGTGCTCTCGATCCATCTGCATGCTGCCCAGTACTCATCTGTCCATCGATCGATCTTTTTCTTCCTAGCTTCTCCCTAACCTGATCACCCTCCAATTCTCCATGAGATAGATGATACAATGCGACAGATTTGATCGTCGTACGTACGGAAGCATGAGCTAGATAGATTATCTAGCATGGAGGATGATAATGCTAGTTTCAGTTGCCTTCTCTTCTGCGACGAGGAGCCTTTCGATTCGACGCCGCCGCCGCCGCGGCCGGAGCAGCAGCAGCAGCAAGATGAACAGGGAGGAGAAGTGCTGCTGCTACATGTAAGGACGCCGGATGATGGTGATGAGGTGGTGGAGTACTACAAGGCCAAGGAGAGGTTGTACGCGCCGCAGAGAGACGGCTGCTACCTGCGCCATCTTCTGCTGCAGGTATCGACGACCTCCCAGCCCCAGCATGGTGTGTCGGCAGCTAGGTTCAAAGCCGTAAGCTACATCATCCATGTACGTAAGAATCCGCCACTATTATCTTTCTTTCTATCATATATATAGCTAGATATTCTACTTCCATCCATGCATCCTGATCGCTGCATCTGTGAATTATGTTCTGATAGATGGATATGTGTATTTTCAGGCATTGGGTAGGCTGCGACTGGCGGCAGCGACGGCGTTCAACGCCGTCAACTATCTTGACCGCTTCCTCTCCATCAACTGCCATTTGGTATATATCCATCCATAGATCCCCTGCCATTTAGTATTAACTACTAGTTGATTACTAGCTAGTAGCAGTAAGATCTGGAGTGTATGAAAAAATAATGGATTGGATTTGGATTATTGGGTGCGGCCGGCAGAGGTGGGAGGAGTGGATGGTGGAAGTGGTGAGCGTGGCCTGCCTCTCCGTCGCCTGCAAGCTGGACGAGGTCACCATCCCCTCGCTGCACGACCTCCAGGTTCGTATAGTACTCATATATATATGATGATATCGATCGATCTGTGTGTGTTACTTGAGTGACCGATCGATCGATGATGCGTGCATGACAAACGACGACAGATGGAGGAGGTGATGGGGCACTCGTTCCGGCCGTCCACCATCCGGGACATGGAGCTCACGCTGCTCAAGGCGCTCCAATGGCGCCTCGCCTGCGTCACCCCCTTCTCCTTCCTCCTCCTCCCCACCGTCGCCGCCGCCTCTCGCTGCACCGCCCTCCTCCTCCGCTCTCTCTTCGGTACGCATACAGCAATATACGCATGCTGCACTTCTAATTAAGTTTGTTTCTTGTAATCTTGGCTAATCTGTATCGATCTAGTACAGATCCCTCATTTCTCCGGTTTGATGCCTCGCTGGTTGCTGCGTCTGCTCTTAGATGTGTAGCACAGCACCCGCAGCTTCATCTTTCCAGCCACGTCAACCGTCTTATTCATCCATTGTGCCAAACGGTAATTAAGATTTCCTACATATCAATAACTAACATATCCTAATTAATTACTCGGATTTACATAACATGTTACTTGCATCGTTTGTTTCACTGGGCTATATCTGCAAATGTTAGCCCATCATATCGATGCATATCCATATTCAGATCCGTAACTGTTTTGTCAGACGTGAACAGTACTCTGTTTATTTGCATGTATTCATTTTTTTTTATGATGGAAGGGGGTTGTACGCTCTGTTGTCTAAAAAAGTATTCCGCTAGTTTTTTTCTGAATATTAAAACTTGCATTTCTCTGTTTTCGTAATTAAGGATATATATAACTGATGGTGTTTAAATTGAACAAACAGGACAGTGAGGTCAAGGAGTGCTTCAACATGATGGAAGCAATACACACAAATTTGGATGTATCCAACAATAATCCCAGCAAGCCTAGTGAGCAGCAGTGGAGTCCGATTTCAGTAATTCCATTCCACAGCAGCCAGCAGTGAGCCGCCGCCTATTTGCTGAATTAATTAAAACAACAGGATGATGATTGTGCAGCAAAAGATAAGGATATATATATGTGCAGATGTACCTAGCTGTTCAAGACATGAAGTAGTCTCACAACTAGGCACTGAACACATAAATTAATTTGGGACGATATTAACATTATTCGTCAACTGTAGCTAGTCCGACAATTTGTTGTATTTTATATTTACACTCATTATGTAATATCGGTTCTCGCTGGAGGCACGCACATGTATTTGGGTTGTGTGTGCTGCTCAATTTCAAAATCTCCATCAGTTGTACAAGCCCGTGTGTAGTATTTTTCAGAGATGTAATATTCAAGTATAATGTAGAGTATAATGTATATCGATCAGAATGTGTCAGCCGGTCTAATTAAAATGAATCTTCAGACTTTGGTGTGAATAACTGTCGGTGTATTATCGAATAGTCCACCTACGGGGTACCCGAGATGATATTTAGTATGTAAGAAAGTGTTATGATCTAAGCTCTATAGTTGACTCAATCAAGCAGAGAGCCAAGATTACAGATTCAGACCTCCCAAAGGATAATAATCTTACGTCCTGTGTTTATGGATTGAACATGTGGAATAGCTTAGCAATCAGAAGGATTCAAAGGCTAAGATGTATGCTAAGATGGGATGTAGGCTAAGATAGCATGCATTTAGTGGGGTCTCTTGCCCCCTTATATAATCAATGGGCGAGGGGTACAGAATATGGTATCCAAACCGACTCGATTTTCTAGATTGTATGGATTTACAACCATATCTCGGTTTATCTTCTATTTACAAGAATTTCTATATATATTTATCTCTAATAACGTATCTGATGCCCAACCTGTTATTTAGGCGCGAAGCTCCTTATCAGAGTCAGACTCCTCTTCATGGGCCATACTGAACAACCATATTGGTTAGGCCCACCTTTAGTCCAGTCCACGAAAGCCCATCTTGGTGTACCCAAGGGTCATATCCCCGACAACAACACAATCTCATCAAATGAAAAAAGAAAGAAAATAAAAAATCAAGGCACAAGAGTTGGTCCTCCCCGACGTAGAGGATCTCATTTGCGATCCTGACGGTTGTCAACATCCACACACTTCTCGATCACATTGCAGTGGTATTTCCGGTAGCTCATCTCCAAAATCCTCCCCACAAATGTCCTAATAAAAATATTGATCACACAAACTCCCCTCCAAGGTCATCATACACTACTAGAAACAAGGACTTCACCGAGTAGCGGAGGGTTTGCCGAGTGCTCCTAGGCACATGGCGTGCTCTCGGGTGCCACATCATCTAGGGTTTGCTGAGTGCCCCATGCAGCACTCGGCAAACCGGTCGTCACGACGCTTGTAACCGTTAGTCCCTTTAGTTTGCCGAGTGCTAGACCAGACGCTTAGCAAACAGGAACTGACACTCAGCAAACTCTTATTCACCGATAAAGGGTTTGCCGAGTGTTCTTCGTCTAGTATAACACCCGACAAAACCTTCGCTGACTGTATTCAGGGTGTCGCCGTATGCCATGGGCATATGGCAAACAATTGCATTCTGGTAGTGATAACAGGTAATTATGAGCCGTCTGATCTGCCTATTTGACATGAGGTCGTGAGGGTTTACCAAGGATGACCAGTCATAGATTGTTGGGGTGAAATATCCCCGCCGTATAAAGCAACAACTTTCATGATTAAAAGCATATGTAAAGATTTCATGATTAGAAGCATATGTAAAGTGCTGACTGAGTCGAACTCATTCACACCAGTAGAGCTCAGAGCCAGATGAAAACAACTGAGGATCACACATGATTAGCAAGCTGCTGATTTCAGTAGGGAATTAGTGATTTAGTGCATGCATGAAGGATGGCCAGAACAAACTGTGGCCCATCTCTCTATTTCTGTCATAAAGCAACACAACCCAAGGGTTAAAAAAAGAAGAGGAAGAGGAAAGATTGCAGCAGCACTACAATTAACGTTGGTGGTGCTGGGCTAGCTAGGCCTTGGAGGTGGAGTCGCCGTCGTTGATGCTGATGCAGGCGGAGGAGAGGAGCATGGAGACGCAGCGACGCATGATGTACAGCCGTGCCCGCTGCTCCCTCAGCCGCCCCGACACCGACCGCCTCTGCCCTCTACCTCCTCGCGCACCCTCGATATCCTTCTTCACGGCCATCTGCATCTGCTGCAGCTTTGACCGCTTCGGCAGGCAGCACCTGCTTGTCCCATCCATGCTATACATCTCCATGATCGAAGCTGCTTCTTATTACTCTGTCGATCTGAGTTGCTGTCGGCTTAATTAGTTTTGCTAGCTATTTATATGTAGTGAGATCCAGCTGATTAGCTAGCTAGCTTAATTAGTTGGCCATGGCCCCGAGGATGGATCGATCCAAGTACGTAATTAAGCTCACGCTTGTGTGTGTCTCCAAAATAGGGGCCAGCATGCGGCCGGCCGGTTCCTTCTCATATAATTTTGTTGCATTGGCATGCTATAAATATGATTTAATCAGTACAGGCATGGTAAATTAACTGACGATCGATGATGACTTTGTTTGGATGCATAAGTACTATGCATTACTAATCATTGATCGATCATGCTGCATGCATGTCCAAAGCCACCTTAGATCCAACATCATAATAATGCTGTGAGATTGAGACCTTGGTAATCGAGCAAGCTTACATGTATATAGAGTATCTTGCTTGCATGTGGAACAAATTAATTAACTGATCTGCAATCATATATTGATCGATCTCGCTTCTTAAGGTTTCAGAAGATAGCCATTTTCAAGCAAATTTATTTATTTAGTGAGCCAAACACACATGCAAATGCATATATGTTTAAGGCATGCATACAACTAATTAACACAGGCACCTTCATATATATATGCAGACACTTTCCACCCTGATCCAGGGACATTCAATTTGCAACGAACTTAACAGAACTAATTATTTATTTTGTCAGATTATAATAATCGTAATTTAAACTAGTTATCAACAAGTCAGAAGTATCAAATGATACACCCTAGGCGGTAGCAGACATGAACCTAGGGAATTCCGTATCTTGGATTGGATCCAACGTAACATAGGTTCATTGGACACTACAACAGGTACTGGATGCATGCATCTACAGTCTAACGAACTCAGCACTGCAGTGGTACGTAACGTCAATGAACTCAACTCACTAGTGACGAGTCCAATAATCAGTCTGAAATAACTCAAGTTAGCTGTCCTGAATTAACTGAAGATGTATAGCGATTAATGACACTTCATGCATCACATGCATATATAACCTTAATTCCACATATAAAAAATAACTCTCAGTTTCCTACAAAAATATTAACTCTTATTTTATATTTTTAGAATCTGATACTCGTAGAGTAGGCTTGGTGAAAAAATAGAAAAATATCAGGAGAGGTTTTTATTTTTATAAAAAATGTGAAGATATCTGAATCAACCCCAAGGGCCAAGGCTAAGATGCAGCATGATGAGTAGAAGCATATGTAAAGATTGGGTTGGGCCAGCCCACTTGCAAATGAAAGCCTGCACCCAATTCCATATTTCCATTATCCTCCTCTCAATTCTCAATTCTCGAAGGGGAAAGGAAAAGAAACGAAAATCACCAGCCACCAGATCTCGCGTGTGTTCCCGCGCCGCCGCGCCGCCATCTCCATGGCCGCCGCCTTCTCTGCCTCCGCCCCCCTCTCGCCTATTACGGTGGCGCGGCCGCTCGCCGGAAGCACTCGTCAGTCTCCTCGCCCCATTCTCTCCTTTTGAAGTAACGAAGTTTTCTGCGGTGCTGCCTTGCATCAACTGACACAATTCTCCCCGCTCCCAATTGCCTTCTTGTTTCTTGGTCTTGATCTCTAGTTTCGTTTAGTGCTCCGTGCCTGAAGAAGAGAAGGATTCCGACGATGCGGGTCTGCTGCTCTGCTGACGAAGAAGGTTAGTCTAGTGGGGTGGCAGATTGACATGGTGTACGAGTGGCCAAAATTTGTGCTTTCTTCATGAATCTTGGTCAATATTTGAACTTTTCAACTTCTTTGTTACCTAGGGGAAATTTCTTGTAAGCCAGGCTCAGGTCTTGAGATGATTATAAACGTTTGATGCATCTTGCAATAGTACTTGTTTCCTTTATATAGGCTGTACATTGCACTTCACATTTTAGTTTTCAAGTATGGGAGTGTCTATGTAGGTTTTGAGCTTTCATACGCCTTGTTGTTTTTCCAGAGAATGTTGTGCATAATGTTTTAGCAAAATGAGGAGCACAAGCTCAAGAATAAATCATCACGGTGGTTGCTATGCATATAGAATCAGAAAGCTCAATTTTGCAAATCTACTGTACATAGGCCCTCAATGGAACACTACGGCATAGATTTCCCCATACTTAAGGCACTAGAGCTAAGCAAACCGTTATTTATGTGATTAGGATATTACAGATTGGGCATTAATTTAATGGAAGGCATACTCATGTTTTTCTGTGTAAAACTATACAACTGATCCACATGACCACAATTTCTGCATTTTGTGATTCTGAGAAGAGGAAGTGGACGACTTGGGAGTCAATGCGGCTCTATCCATGCTAAAATTTTACAAAAGTAAGTTCATACTTGCTGTTTTCAATCACTTCATTTTTGGGTTTCAATCTTACATGTTTGACTCTTGTATTATTATGCAGCAATCATGAACCTTGCCTTCTAATATCGACTATATCTTCATAGCTTGCTCACTGGTTCAGGCTTTTTTATGTAAACAGGAGAAATATCGCCCTTACTGCCCTCAAGCTGCCGTTACGTTCCGACTTGCAGCGAGTACTCTATGCAAGCATACAAAAGATACGGTGTTGTGAAGGGTACAGTCTTGACAGCTTGGCGTCTATGCCGTTGTAATCCTCTTGGTATGTATTTTTTCTGTTGGTTCATTGCTCTTTCTATTTGTTTGGCATATTCAGTCTGCAGCTGCATCATATCGTATCTATTTCTTGTTCAATACACAAACAGGTGGTCATGGATATGATCCTCCAAGGTGGTTTGGTGAGGAAGAGTTACCGAAGCAATGATATGGCTGGCAATTACTACATATTACAGAAAGTGCATCAGTGCATGCAT
Organism: Zizania latifolia; assembly: GCA_000418225.1. NCBI lineage: Eukaryota > Viridiplantae > Streptophyta > Magnoliopsida > Poales > Poaceae > Zizania > Zizania latifolia. Next base: position 59,124 of record KE373104.1, read on the forward strand.
GCCATATGGTCATTTTGCGTGCAGTTAAATATGCAATATAGTAAGTTTAGTTCCAGTATCTTTTATGATGGGAGTAGATGACTGCATGAATGCATGAACATAAGCAATTTGCTCCTTGCAAATTTAACATCCAGAATTAAGACAAAGGTTGATGATAAACACATGTGATTCAGAGTTTCCACTATCCTAGTCATAACTTTTTTCTCCCTGTCCTTAGCGTGCGAATGTTGAAACATTCTAAACTACCAGTTTGTGTAAACTTAGGAGTAATTAAGAAGTTCAAGAGTGAATATATTCTTGCACTGTAAGTTTGTGAAATTGAATATTCTTCTTAGCCTCAGGATTATGTGCAATGCACTTCGTCCTATCTTCCACTTTAATATTTGCCTTAGGTCAGCTCATCTGATCTCCTGGCTACCATGTTCTCGTATATGGTGTTTGTTTGTTGATTTCTTGCTGCACATTTTGGCATATCATATTTCATAGTCCCCTCCCTTAAATATTTGATGGTATACACTGTATAGATTTGGACATGTGCACATCGTTCTGATCAAACCTTTTCTTTGGGGTAAATTTTCAGCTTTGTACATATCATAGTTTGGTATCCCATGTTGACATTTTCTTTTCTAAGGAACGTGTGTAGTAATAGTTGCAATTGCTCGTCTGGAGCTGGCTGGTTAAAAATTTCAAAAAAATCTTATAAATACTTGTTGATTTATGATGATTTTTGGTTTTTTTTTTCAAAAATATTTAATTCACAAAATTATAAGCAAAACAAGATCAGTAAAAATAAAAAATGACCCGGCAAATAGCTCGTCATAGCCATATTTTTTGTTTTTTTCACAAAAATTGCATTATTGATACTCTACCATTTAATTCAACCAAAAAATAAAAAAATATCGTACCAAATATTTTTATCATTGTATCATAAATTTTCTTTATATTTCTATATTTTTCCTAGATTTTCCCATAATTTTTGCTTTTTTGGCCTTTTCTATAATTTTTTTCTATTTTATGTAATTTTTAAAAATCGATTTGTTTTTGACGTAAATCAATTAGTTACCGACGTGAAACCGCTTAGTAATTATCGGCGTTGGTTACCGAACCATTCTAATAAACTGAGCGGTAATCGTTCCAAGTTGAGCGGTTATCAAGCCAGTTTGGTTAAAAAAATTTGAATTAAAAATTTGGCTCCGGTTAATGGTCGGTAACCACAATAATCGTCCATCTGGCTAGGGCCAGTTATTAGGCCTAGTTCGACAGGAGTAACAGTGGACTAAACGCTTGAATTTTAAAAAATAATATTTTTTCGAAATTTCAAATTTGGGTGTGCCTCTTCAAAAATCATAAAATAGACTCATGTCGTGTCAATATTTAGAGCGTTGATAGGGAACATGTAGACTAACCAAGCGTCGACAGGCTAACTGTGCATATTTCAAATGCTGACAGGTTCATATTGACCATTGAATGGCTGATAAGGATAAAGTTTCACGTGTCGACCAACCAACGGTCGATACGTCGAAATCGCATCACTGGCACGCCACGTAGACAGGCAGACGCGTGTGTGCGGGCAGGTCCAACGGGCGGAATGGCTGTCGTCCCCGGCCAGCGGCCGCCTAGTACGTCGGTCGTCGGGATTGGGTTTCTTGGTTTCATGTTTCGTGTTTCTGACTTTCTGGTGAGTGGTGGCCGGCCGAGTCTAAATTGTGGCTTGTTTCGTGTTTCTGGTTCGTTCGGGTTGGATGGCGGTGGCCTCATTGGAATTGCGGTGGCGCAGCAGACATGCAGTACTTGACGGAGTTGTTGCAGCAGAAGCTCGGGCCATTCATGCAGGTGCTCCCAATCTGCAGTATGTTGTTGAATCAAGGTGAGAGCTCTGGTCCCTTTCCTAGCTGTGCTTTTGGTTGCCCTGTTTCTTAGAGTGGATAATATTCTTGGATCAGATTGGAATTTGTAATTTTCTGATTCACGGCCTGGCTAACTACTCATACTAGTCTTTGCTTGATGCAAAACTTGCTCGGGGTCTACGTGCGATCCTTCTATGCCCTAGCCTTGAAAGGTGGTAGCATGAATCTCCCCTATTGGTTTGCTCCAAGCCTCTCCGCCTCGCCTTCACCTACAGTCGTCCGCTCGCTCGCCTCTGCCTGCTGCCATCTGCTCGCTCGCCTCTGCCCATCGCTACATGCTCGCACGCTCGCCGCTGCTCGTCCTTAGTTTGAGTCATACGCTTAAAGAAATCCTAGCTTCGTCACTGTCACTAGGGAATTATAGTACTCATTAGATATAGTTTAGACTTTAGATAACATAAGTATGGATTGTATAATATCAAAATGATCAAGTGACTAAAATGTCCATGATGGTGGCACTCCTTGATAAAATAAACTCCAATAACAGAGATGCTATTTTTCTTTATATCCCATGAATAAAAATATGCTCTCAAGGGGCAAGGGGACAGACCCAATGAGCCTACTCATTTGTCCAGATTGCTCCCTCTCCTCTCAGTCACTTCTACTTCCAGCTCTTCACAATTTTGAAGCTTGGGCTATCCTTAGGAGAGAAAAAAATTCTGTGGGGATAGTCCCCAAATCCCCTTCTATGGAGACCCGCTCCACACTACATAGAGAAGAGGAGTATCCGACGGAGAGGAGCGGAGGGAGGAGCGAGCAAGGGGTGGCGCGTGCGGCCAGCGAGGGTGGCAGTGCGGGGCGGCGGAGCGCGGCGAGCACCTGGCAGACAGCGAGCTCACCGACGGGGTCATCAGCTCACCGCGCTTGTACCTCACGGCGCCGTCGATCCACAGGTCCACTAGGAACAGTCCAGTCCAGTTGTCATCGCCAAACGCGCCAGTGTCTTAGGAGCCCGTGTTCGAGCTTCTCACGAGCACAACGTGCGCCGTGTCGGCCCACCTCCTGCCCAACCTCACCGAAGCGTGACCCAGCCGAAGCGCTCCCCATGGTAGAACCCCGTTGCCCGACCTCACCGCCCCATGCTGTTGCCCCCACCGCCTGGCCGTGTCGCCCCATGCTGTCGCCCTTGCCGCCCGGCCACGGCGCCCTGCG
>KE373104.1:70893-82333 GCA_000418225.1 Zizania latifolia
ACGCTCTCGTCCATCAGGTTGTCGAAGCCGCCCATGCTATTCACAACAAGCACCTCTTCGGGGTCGATGTTGAGGTCCTCGCCACGGACTGTCTCCCACTTGGCTGCGACGCCGCGGAACTTGAATGGCACGCCCAGCTCACGGGCACAGCTGCTGAGCCGGCGGCCTGTCTCCTCGATCTGGTGGGCTGGCCGGAACCCCGGCTGCGGGAGATCGATGCCGGTCATCGTCACCTCCGGCGGCCCTCCTTCCCTGGTCGCCAGCAACTTGAGCAAGCCAGGCCACTGGAACCCGTAGTGCAAGCCGTAGTCGACGATATGTAGCTTGCGCCTCCCGGCCACGGCACCGTAGATGTTCTGGTTGGAGAAGATGAAATTTATCTTCTGGAAGCAGCAGGCTGCCGTGAACAGCTTGTACGCCTTGAGGAAGTCCACCATCGAGGTGCGCTTCGCCATGAGTGACTGGTACACCTGGCTCCCAGTGCCCGCCAGCCGCGCCTCCAGTCCCTCGGCGAAGCAGTGCGCGAGCCTCTGCGTCGCGTCCCCGCTCGCCGACGAGTGCTGCCTGATCTGCTGGAGCAGCTCGCTCGCGCTCCGCCGGTCGCCCATGGTCACTGCCTGCGCGCAGTGGATGAGAAGGGTGCGCAGGTCGACCACCTCCTTCGCACGCGCTGCCTTCCGGCCGGCTCCGTTGCCATTCCGGGCCTTCTTCTCGGCCTCGCTACCCATGGCGACGCGCAGTTCTTCCACCCCCTTAATCAACACCTCGTACCCTCTGAGCATTATTTCGTCGAACATCTCGCGCGTGGCGGCAGTTTCCTCATGCTCCGGCATCATCAGCTTGCTGCTCCTGCCCATCTCCGCCTCCAGGTTGTCCTCGGCGTGCAGGTTCTTCCGGCCCCTGCCGCTGCCGCTTTCTCCATACAAGAACGTCCCATCCTCCACCGGATCCACCTTCAGTCGCGCGCCGGTGAGGAACTCGTTGGCCTCGAGGCTGGCGAAGAGGGTGTTGCTGGTGGGCAGGAACTTGTTGGCCTCCTCCCTACCCTTGAGGAACGCCATGTTCATCATGTCCATATCGTTGCCGGCGAACAACTGCTGGCCGGTGTCCTCCTTCCGCACGCCCTGGGTGGCGCCGCCGTCGCCGTTGGCGATGACATCATCTTCGGGCAGGGCGAGCGTGTCGGGGTGTGGCGGGGATTGGAGCAGCTGAGAGAGCTCGATTGGGTCGTAGGGCCAGGTGGCGTTGGCGGAGCTGCTGGTGGCGAAGCAGGAGGTGGTGGTGTCGTCGGAGGAGGATCTGTCGAGGACTCGGGCGTACGGCTGCTGTGCGGTGAGGAGAGCGGGATGGTCGGGGTACTGGTAGAAGAACTTGTCGTCGACGTCGTCCTCCATGAGCATGCGCGAGATGAAGGGGAGAACGAGGTCATCATTATCGTGCGGCGTCGGGGGCAGATCGAGGAAGAGGGAGGGAGAGAACGGGTCGAGATCCTCCTCCGGCGAGAAGGCCATGGCCTCGAGTGCAATCGGACTAGTGCAAGTCCAGTAACAGTAGTTGCGATGGGTGTTGTGTGGAGGAAGGAGCTCAGCTAATGGATGGGCAGCCGCGAGGCGAGGGTTCCAGGAAGGCGGCGGCGTGACTCCTCCCTTCTTCCTCGATGAGACAAAGTCAGAGTACGGTCGTCTTCCATGAGATCAGCTGCTACGGAATACAAAATCGTACTAGTATTTTCTTTTTGAAAAAACGAACAAGGCATGATTAATCATTAATGTTTGTAATCCAATTTAATGCTGTTGCTGTCGCCAACCTGATGCGTGATGCTATATGGTTGGATGTTGATCATCCCACGATTCAAAGGCTCCGAGATGACATGATTACCAGGGTAAGACTCAAGACTGGACTTGTTGTACAGCTCTTTAACAGTGTACTTGTTTGATGAGGTAGAGTCTTGTGCAAATGAAGAAGAGATTTGGTCGGTTGACAAAATTGATTTCGTGCAGAGAAGTGGGTTTTACTGGGTCTTCACAAGAAGATTTATCGAAGAGAAGTTTATTTCAAGTACTTCCGTGACATTTCAAACATTCGAGGAACTTCAAGTGTACCATTTTTTTTGAAGATGTTGTTATGCAAGAAATCCAGATACTACAAGAGCTTCGTCTCCTAACTGCTTTTTGGGAAGCATGCTACACATCTTGATGAAAATGTTAGCTATTGACTATGCTCTCCGAGGGCATTCCTAATCCTCTATGTCACCTAGTGCTCTATGACATTAAATAGGTTATTATGTAAGCAAAAACCTGATGTAGCAAGCAAGTTAATGATGAGAGATGAAAAATCATGGAAACTGATCTCATGCAAGAAATCAGCTCTTCACGAGAACCAAGAAAAACAAAGGAGGGGATTGAAAGAGGAAGGACAAAGAAGATAGATGATTGGATAAAAATATTTTTTTAAAAAACTATCCATTGGGAAATGTGGTGTCTTATTCTCTCTTTCATCCAAGACACCACCCATAGACACTATAGGTTAAGACCGCCCCGAGGAATCATAGAAGGTTCACTGAAATATATGCTTCGCTACGCCTTACCCTGCTAGGGCTTGCAACCATTAGGAAAATTATGTTACGCCAAAGATCACACGCTCTTTGGCTTCATCTTGGAGATGCCAACACAAAGTATTTCCACCTCAAAATGAACAACAGACGATCTCGCAACTTTATCCCTTGTCTTGAAGATAACGATTAGCTAATTACTAATCACTTGGATAAAGACATAAAGTCGAGCAGCTAGAAGAATTCTTCTCTGCCCGGTTAGGCCAGCCGACAACAAGGGATTGCTCCCTAACATGGGACACCCTTTATCCTGATCCTGTGGATCTGCAGCACCTTGAGCTTCGCATTTATATGGAAGAGTTACACAGCACGGTTGTTTCTTTACCGAATGACAAGGCATCGGGCCGGACAGGTTCACCAATAACTTCTACAAGAAGTGCTGGCCAATAATCAAAGATGACTTGTTGAAGGCCCTGGATCAGTTGTTTGAGCGAGGTTCCAACCACTTCCACCTTATGAACTCAGCTTATATCGCTCTTTTGCCCAAGGGCGCCACCTCTCACACACCAAACCGTTTCAGACCGATCAGCCTTATTCATAGCTTCACCAAAATTGCGACAAAATTACTTGCTAACCGGCTTGCACCGATGCTTTCCACCTTGATCGGTCCTCACCAGTTGGCGTTTATCAAATCTAGAGGGTTGCATGATAACTTCCTTTTAGTTCAAGGGTGTCTGAGGAAGCTCAAGAAATCAAAATTACTATCGTTGTTTGTTAAACTTGGCATTGCTAAAGTGTTTGACACTATCAGTTGGACCTTTCTTCTAAAGATCCTACGGCACCGTGGGTTTGGACCCCGTCGGATTCACTGGTTGTGTCAACTGCTGAACTCTACCTCTTCGGCTGTGATTCTCAATGGAACCTCGGGTGGGTTCTTTCGGCATGGTCGCGGGGTTCGCCAGGGTGACCCCCTTTCACCTATGTTGTTCCTGTTGGCAATCGACCCATTGAATCAGCTTATTGCTGCGGCCAAGAGTGCTGGCCTGCTGGCTCCCCTTGGCGACTCCAACCTAGTCCACCGGGCATCCTTTTTTGCTGATGATGTTGGGTTCTTCATCAGAGCTTCTGCTCACGAAGCCGGTTGCATGCGTGCTATTCTCGATGTTTTCGGTAGGGCCTCTGGCCTTCTTGTCAACTACCAAAAGACTAAATTCTTCCCAGTGAATTGCGTGGATATTAGTCTTGGCGCCATCAAGTAGGCATTCCCGGCCAATCAAGCAGCGTTCCCTTGCAAGTATCTTGGGTTGCCTCTGCATTTTTGGCGGGCTAGCAAGGGATTCTTTCAGCCGCTTCTAGACAGAATGGCGAGCAAGCTAGCATCCTGGAAATGCAATTTCCTCACTAAGGCGGGAAGGCTAGTCTTGCTACAGGCCACCCTCTCTGCCTTGCCGATCTTCCATCTCTCTGTCTTCCCCGAAAGCAGGTGGTTGATCAATTAGCTAGATAAAATGCGGAGGCAATTCCTTTGGTCCAAAGGTAACAGTTTAGATCCCACTGGTGGTTTATGTCTGGTAAATTGGCGAACAGTTTGCATGCCAAAAGATTTGGGGGTCTAGGAGTGCTCAATTTGCACCTCTTGGGGTGCGCTCTTCGATTGAGGTGGATCTAGCTTCGCTGGAAGGATGGCGCGAGGCCTTGGTGTTCTGCACTACCTCCCTGCTCCCAAACAGACGAACACCTCTTTCAGGCATCCACATGCATCACGTTAGGGGACAACAATGTTGCTTCCTTTTGGCATGATAAGTGGACCGGCTTCTTGCCTCTCAAAGATTTGGCCCTGGAGCTCTATCACCGGTGCACTTGGAAAAATTGGACAGTCGCCATGGCCTTGCACAACAATGCTTGGGCCCGCCTTGTTAGAAATTTGTCTAATGGCTAGCAACTTCAGCAATTCCTTTGGCTGGCAGTGTTGGTGGTTCATGTTAACCTTCAAGAAGGCAGGCCGGATGATGTGTGCTAGCACTGGACTGGTGATGGAAACTACATGGCGAAGTCGGCTTACCGCATCTAATTTGTTGGGTCTTTCGCCCCTATCATAAACGAAGACCTGTGGAAAGCCTAGGCGAAAGCTAAGTGCAAATTCTTTGTGTGGACGTTGCCTAAAAACAATATCCTAACTGTTGATAATCTTCTCAAGCGAGGGTGGCCTTGTAATGCAAATTGCAGCCTATGCTATAGTGTGCTGGAGACTCCTATCCACCTTGCACTTCAGTGCAGTTTCACTGTTTGGGTTTGGGACCTCATCTAGCAGCACTTCGGCATCGTCGGCGCGGTGCCTTTGACCAATGTAGGCTCGGTGCAGTAGTGGTGGCGTCAAGTTGCTTGCCTGGTGGGATGGGGCAGCCGCAAGTCTTTAATGGGATAATCATCTACGTGTGGTGGCATGTCTAGAAAGAGCGAAATAGGCGAATTTTTAACTCTTTTTTGAAAATAAGCAGGAGATCTATTAATAAATTAGAAGGAAAAAAAGAGTACCAGACGGGGATCCAGAAAACACCCCACACGACCCCTTACAAAGGAGGCGAGGCCACCACCGGGAGGGAAAACAGGAGGAAACAACAGGACAACCGACTAGGAATGGCTACTATGGGGAACACCTCTCTCGCCTAACCTAGGCTGAAGCCACAACTCTACATCCTGCCTAATCAGCCTAAAGATCTGGGCAGCCGAGGCCGATGTTCCAGTGAAAACGTGACGATTTCGCTCCTTCCAAATGTTCCAAATAGCGTAGATGACAATGCCATTTAGAGAGCACCGACGAGGATGCGGGAAGGAGGCTGTAACTGAACTCCAGTGATGCACCACTGAGGTCACCTGTGATTGGGGAATGAAAACCGGTAAGGCTTGCCAAGTAGAGATAAGCTGCTACACCTCTTTTGCGAAGGCGCAGTTGAAAAGTAGATGAGGGGCTGTCTCGGGCTCCTGATCGCAGAGGGTACAGCATTGACTCCCCGGTCATCCCCTCCTAGCTAGGTTGTCTGCCGTTAGGATTTTCTGTTGGATGGAAAGCCAAGCAAAAAATCTACATTTCTCTTCAGCTTTCGCACTCCAAACAAGGGAGGGCCTCAATTTTTAACTCTTCCATTGACTCCGTACACTCAGTAGCTCAAATGATAATTAGCGATGTTGAAACGCTGATCATGTAGGCGGTGCTGCTTCACCGCATCTTGTTGCGTTCTTATTTGTTGCTTCCTGTTCTTGGCCTGTGTCATGGAGCCTGTAATCTTTGAACCTTCGGGGACCTTCTAGTCCCTTCTTATCTTCGTAATACATGGCAGCAGTCCTCCCGCTCGCGTTCAAAATATATATATATATGGAATTGTGGTGGTAACTAATTGAGCACATACCATATCCTATATGATGAATATGCATCCTCTTCTTTGTTTGCCATAGTATATATGGGTTTTACTTATCCAACATTTTATAACACCATACGTAGGGAGCCAAGAGGAATTGCATTTGTGGAGTTTGCTGGATCTTGTGATGAACCGTAAGATGCTTTCTGATCATCAGATCAGTGTTGTTTTTGCTGTGGAGACACGGAAAAGGCAAACTGGAGCCAGGTATACCATGCCCATTGCCCAGTACTATTTGGGGAGATCTTTCCATGTTTCATTCGAGATGACCCTAGCAGACGTTATTCTGATAACAAAGGGCGCTGTTCTTCTCGCTATGGTAATCTGATTTATTTCCTACTATTATACCCATTCCTTATCCTGCACATTGTTATCGATGCTCTTGCGATCACTCAAGCTGTGGCTGTAGATTATCCGACAAAATGGCTGGAAGCAAGCTAGAAAACATAAGGCAAAATGTTTTGCTTAAACTTGCGCAGCTTTTCTGCTTTTCTCTTCTTCCTCTTTATTATTCAAGAGATTACAACTGCTTCGACTACAAACACGCCATGCTGTCCACTACTAACAGACTTTGCTAGAAAAGAGGAAATACTGAGATTCATGGTGAGCTACTCTCTGCATGTACTCAGACTTCGCATGACGCACACAGGTCATGGACTCATGCTGCCAAACAGAAAACAATGATGCAAGTAAATATGCAATGAAACTAACGTGCAGATAAGTAGATAACAATGTGCACAGGGTTTACCAACACTCATCAAGCTGTACTGCTGAATCAAAGCATCTTGTTGTGCTAGTACTAGTATAAATTATCCTCTTATCTATTTGTAACTTAACTGTTATTGTTTGATGAATTCATGAGTAGATATCAGCAGAATATAGCAGAACTGACCCAATCAAATTTGCACTTGATGTACTAAGCTAAGTTCTTTTCATTGTTTCCATCATAACTGGAAGCTAATTTTTCCTACCAGGTTCAGGATCCTGCACCTTCTGGTAACAAAATATGTTATTCTAAATTGATATGAGATTGGATTCTTAGAAGTCTTGACAAGTTAACATCTTCATCCGCAGAGGGCGGCGCCGATCTCATTCACACTCACCTTCCTGGTCTCCTTGGCACCATGGCTCTGCTAGATCAAGGTACGCAGTGGATCTCAATGATGTGCTGTGCAATGAACCTTTTTCGGTTTTTCCTTAATGATCTCATGCACAGTTTAGGCCATGCTCTCCTGCCCCAAGAATGTGAGATGAGATCACCACTCTGCTTCCCCACAGAGAAAGGAAGAGCACCGGACAAAATCGCCAGGACAGAGTAAAGAACATGATGAGAAGCGCAGATCCTATACTCCTGAAAACAATGATCGGCGGTATGCTGACATTGGTCGTGATGAGTAAGTTGTGCTTGTGCACTGCTGCTACACTTGTCAAGTGTAGTTGTATATAATTCCTGAAGTAATGTTATTGTATTTGGGTCACTTACTGATTCATCCTTTTGGCCATTTTTTGTCCTGCTACCAGTCATTCACAGCTTAAAATCACAATACATCGAGGATTGGTACTTAGTTACTCGTGCTGGAATTTTGGGTTACACCGCATAAATATTTATAAATTCCTAAATAAATCTTAAAGACCTATATCAGCACTCGGCACTTAGGAGTCGGAGGTCAGCACTCGACACTCGGGAGTGGGTGGTCAGCACTCGGCACTCGGGAGTCGGAGGTCAGCACTCGGCACTCGGGAGTGGGTGGTCAGCAGTCAAGACTTTGGTGGTCAGCCAGCCAAGCCCAACCCCATGTCCACCGAAATACCGGCTTTCCGTCCTGCGGGGATTCAGTTCCCTTTGGCCGTTCCAATCTTTTGAGAACTTGGCGGATTTTATAGGATATGGAAACCAACTCGATTTAGATCATGATCGCTACACGAGATTGTGTTATTCCCATATAAATACCCGTCCATCTGGCCGGTTCTAAGAGAAAAAAAAAAGAGATACAACAAATTAGATTAGAACAGATCGATTTGCCGCTCCTCTCTGTTGCGTTGTCGCCGTAGTCTACTTCATCCCTTTCTCCAGCGTGCACCGGCGAGAGGGAGAGTAGGTCTCCGGAACCTCTTGTTCTTGTGATCCTGCACCGGGAGAGGGCGAATAAGGTTTTTGGGAAGCGCTCCGCGCAACTGCTCACGTCCGTCACCACGGCGTGTCTTCCGTCCACCTCTACCATCAGTCACCGTCGGGTACTGTGATCCGACACCAATAGGAGCAACTCTGCACCGACCGTGGCTTCGTCTTCGACTACCGTACAGTACGTGCGCTACTTTACTGTTCGGTCATTGATCATGTTTTGCGAAACCATGATTACTAAGTTCAAGTTTTCTAGTATGTTAGATGTGTACACGCTAGTTCTTGCAGTTGTCATAATTTATCTATTTTGGAATTTAATCTTGCAATTGTCTAATTTTTCAACAATCCAAAAACCTTATAATAGACAATCTGCAATTTATTTAATAGCTGGTTTTGCGGATGCACTAAGGCCCAAAAATTTTTTTGGTGTGCATTTTAAGAGATGGCAAGCAAAGGTCCGTCTCTGGCTTACTGCTATGAATATATGGGAAGTGAGACTTGGCAAACCTGAGGGCGAACTTTTTACTGATGAGCAAAAGAAATTCGTTGAGACCAATAATCTCTTCGTTGGATGCATTCTAGGCGTGCTCTCTGACCGTCTGTGTGATGTTTATATCACTGTGATAAATGCGAAAGAGTTGTGGGATGCTCTGATCGCAAAATATGGCGCATCAGATGCAGGCAGTGAACTATACCTCATGGAGAGCTTTCATGACTATAGGATGGTGAACAACCGTTCTATGGTGGAACAAGCTCATGAGGTTGTGTGCATTGTCAAGGAGCTTGACCTCGTTAAGTGTCCTCTATCCGATAAGTTTGTGGCTGGTTGCATAATTGCAAAGTTACCTTCTTCATGAAGGAGCTTCATCACTACTCTAAAACATCAGAGACAAGAGATATCAGTTAAAAATCTGATAGCGTCTCTTGATGTTTAAGAGAAAGCTCGGGCAAAGGACGCTTTTGAGAAAGGATACGAGGGCCAGTCTAGCGCTAACTTGGTGTAGAAATCCCCACATAGCAAGAGCAAAGGGAAAAATAAGCCTAACAAGGTGATAAATACCACTACCTTTAAGAAGAAGAAGAAAAATAAAGCCGAGTTAAATTGCTTCACTTGCGGTAAACTGGGACATTTCTCCAATGATTGCCCAGATCACGCAGACCGCAAAGGGCAAAGGGCTAAGAATGTCAACATGGTGACCATCGGCAATACTAAGGATGGGTACGGTAATCTACCTACTATACTTTCAGTATTTCAAACTGCCAGCTGGTGGTTTGATACGGGTGCCAATGTTCATGTGTGTGCTGATATTTCTATGTTTTCTTCTTACCAGGTCGTCTAGGATTCTTTCGTCCTAATGGGGAATTGATCACATGCTTCTGTTCATGGTGTTGGCACGGTAAATCTGAAGTTTACTTCGAGAAAGATCGTGCAGCTGAGGAACGTGCGGCATGTCCCTACTATCAACAGGAATCTTGTTAGCGGTTCCGTTCTTTGTAAGGACGGGTTTAAGGTAGTCTTAGAGTCCAATAAATTAATCTTGTCGAAATATGGACAATTTATTGGTAAAGGTTGTGATTGTGGAGGCATGTTCCGCTTTTTTCTTTCAGATTTTAGCAATAAGTCAATGAATCATATTTATGGCAATATCAATGCTGATGCAAGTGTTTGGCATTCACGTTTATGTCACGTTAATTTTGGCTTGATGTCTTGATTGTCCAGCATGAGTCTAATTCTGAATTTCACCATTGCCAAAGGTTCTAAGTGTCATAGTTGTGTGCAATCGAAACAACCTTGGAAGCCTCACAAGGCGGTTGAGGAGAGAAACTTGGCACCTCTAGAACTCATACATTCTGATCTCTACGAGATGAATGGTGTGTTGACAAAAGGTAAAAAGAGATATTTCATGACATTGATTGATGATACGTCTAGATTTTGTTATGTTTATTTGTTGCAAACTAAGGATGAGGCATTAGACTACTTTAAAATCTATAAGGCTGAAGTTGAAAATCAACTAGAGAGAAAGATCAAATGTCTAAGGTCTGATCGTGGTGGTGAATATTTTCCCAAAATATTTGATGAATTCTGTAAGGAACACGGTATTATTCATGAGAGGACGCCTCCCTATTCGCCCGAATCAAACGGGATTACCGAGAGGAAAAACCGCACGCTAACTGACTTAGTTAACGCCATGTTAGATATTGCTGGTTTATTAAAGGCATGGTGGGGGGGCTTTGTTGACTACAAATCATGTCTAGAATAGAGTTTCAAATAAGAATAAAGAACAAATCCCATAGGAAATATGGATTGAAAGAAAACCGTCACTTTCTTACTTGCGCACTTGGGGGTGTTCGGTAAAAGTCAATGTCCCAATTGTGAAGAAACGCAAGTTGGGACCTAAGATTGTGGACTGCATCTTTCTAGGATATGCTCAGAGGAGCATGACGTATAGATTTTTGGTAGTAAAATCTGAGGTGTTTGATATGCATGTTGATACTATTTTAGAATCTCATGATGCAACATATTTTGAGAATGCGTTTTCTATGAAATATATGCATAACACTACTAGATTTTCTGCTGAGATAATTCCTGAACCTGATTCACCTATTAATTTCGAGTCTTCTGAACAACATACTCAATTTGAGGAAATTCTTGAGGATGACAGTGAAGCTCCTAGAAGGAGTAAGAGACAGAGGATTGCAAAATCCTTTGGTGATGATTTCACTGTGCACCTTGTGGATGACACTCATACGACCATTGTCGAGGCATATGCATCTCCGGATGCAGATAATTATAAAGAAGCTATCCATAATGAGATGGACTCGATTCTATCCAATGGTACGTGGGAACTCACTAAACGACCGTACGGTTGCAAAACCGTGCGTTGTAAGTGGGTGTTCAAGAAGAAGCTTAGGCCTGATGGTATTATTGAGAAGTACAAGGCTCGGCTTATGGTCAAAGGTTACACACAAAAGGAAGGCAAAGATTTTTTCGATACTTATTCACATGTCGTTAGACTGATCACTATTAAAGCATTACTTTCCTTGGCTGCCTCATATAGTCTTATCGTTCATCAAATGGACGTAAAGACAGCTTTCCTAAATGGAGAGTTGGATAAGGAGATCTACATGGATCAGTCTGATGGGTTTGTAGTGAAGGATTAAGAGAGTAAAGTGTATAAACTATTAAAGACTTTGTATGGCCTGAAATAAGCGCCTAAGCAGTGACATGATAAGTTCAATAGAACTTTAACTTCTGTGGGCTTTGTCATAAATGAGGCCGATAGATGTGTATACTATTGTGGGGGATAGCCCCCCCGGGTAGGCCACGTGGCCGTTTCCTGGCCACGTGGC
>KE373104.1:87238-98564 GCA_000418225.1 Zizania latifolia
AGCAACGGAAAGATGCTCCCCCTCCTCCTCCTGCTCGTCGCCAGCGCCGCGGCGGTGGACGCGGCGGCCCCGTCGCTGCCCGTCGGCGTCAACTACGGCGCTAACGCCGATAACCTCCCGTCACCGACGGCCGTGGCATCCTTCCTGGCCACGCGCACCACCATCGACCGCGTCAAGCTCTTCGACGCCAACCCGGCCTTCATCTCCGCCTTCGCCAACACCCCCATCTCCCTCGCCGTCTCCCTCCCCAACTCCGCGCTCCCCGCCCTCGCCGACAAGCAGACCGGCCTCGATGCCGCCCGCCAGTGGGTCCGCGCCAACCTCTCCCCCTACGTCCCCGCCACCAACGTCACCCGCCTCCTCGCCGGCAACGAGATCCTCCTCTCCCCCGACAAGTCCCTCATCCTCGCGCTCCTCCCCGCCATGCGCCGCCTCGACCAGGCGCTCCGCCTCGAGGGCCTCCCCCACGTCCGCGTCACCACCCCGCACTACCTCGGAATCCTCGCCCCCTCCGACGGCATCCCCTCCAACGCCCGCTTCCGCCCAGGCTACGACACCAAGCTCTTCCCGCCCATGCTCCAGTTCCACCGCGACACCGGCTCCCCGTTCATGGTTAATCCCTACCCCTACTTCAGCTACAGCCCGCAGACGCTCGACTACGCCCTCTTCCGCCCCAACCGCGGCATCTACGACCCCAACACCAAGCTCAACTACACATCCATGTTCGACGCCCAGATGGACGCCATCTACACCGCCATGAAGCGCCTCGGCTACGGTGACGTCGACATCGCCGTTGGGGAGGCCGGATGGCCCACGCAGGCGGACCCCAGCCAGGTCGGCGTCGGCGTGCAGGAGGCCAGGGACTTCAACGAGGGCATGCTCCGCGTCGTCAGCAGCGGCAAGGGCACGCCGCTCATGCCCAATCGCAAGTTCGAGACCTACATCTTTTCCCTCTTCGACGAGAACCAGAAGCCCGGCCCCTTGGCCGAGAGGCACTTTGGCATCCTCAATCCGGACTTCACCCCCATCTACGATCTCGGTCTCCTCCGCCAATCAGAGGTCACTGCCTACTCTCTCTCTCTCTCCATCAGATCATCCTCCTCCCTCTGCCCAATTTGGTTAGATTAGATTGAATTGGATTACTCTCGTAGCATGATTGATTTGATTTTTCCTAAATCATACCTTCACATAAGCACAGTTTAACAAAAACAAGGATTTTTACTCAAGATGATGTCTATGGAACATGCATACCATGTGAGATTGGGAGGCTAGCCAGGTTCGCATCATGTGTCAAAGATTGCATTGTTAACTGATTTGTTCAGGGGGAATAATAATAATAACTATATTCGCATGACTGTAGCAAACCAAGCTTTAACTCATGCCAGGCCAGTAGGATAACGAAGATGGCTTGTACACGTTTGCTTATGTAAGCTGGTCCACCCGGTCCTCGCTTTCGGCCACTCTCGGATATTAATTGGTGGTACCACTAGAGATGGTCAAAAGGGAAAGAGCTGTTTCCGGTTCCAACTTTTGCTCCAATCTCATCGATGATCTGGTTGTCCAAAGAATGCTCTACCGCAACCGGTTGCTTTTCTTGATAAATCTAGGGGTAGCCCATGTGGTGAGGCCTTGGACACATCTGCATTTTTATACATGTTTTTGGGACCCCTGCCAACCTCTGATCTACCAAGTTATACATTGAATGGAAGCAAAAAGGGGATTTTTAAGATGCTGTCTGTCTGGAGTTTCAAGCTATACACATGTGCATGCATTTGTCATTTTGATAATTTGGAGTTTGGTATCATCTGTTCTTCTTAAGCTATGCCGTGTGTTCGTGTGGATTGGTTTCTCCAACCGAAGTATGATGCAGCCACTAGCTAGTTGCCTCTGGTGATGCTTAGGATGGACCATGTGGAGAAGATGGGGGTTTGTCTGGCTGGACAAATTTAGTGGCTCATGAATCTTAGGGGGTCACTCGATTTTGACAGGGCAACAAGCCCTGTTTTGGACTGTGCTAGTGCAGACTACACAGAACATGTATTTGCTGTCAAAGTGCATCAGTAACATGTAGAGTTGTTTCCCTGAGGATTTAGACTCAATTCTGATAGGCAAACAAATTTTGACTGGAGTTCTGTGCGGTTACTGCTTATTTATTCAGGCACTGTGGTGCTTGAATTCATCCCTGCATCACCTGACTTATTTGCTGTGTAATGCTTTCCTGCATTGCAGTCTGGAGCTCCAAACCCTTCGCCAAATCCATCACCTAACCCCAGTCCGAAACCTGCCCCATCTGGTGGAGGGAAGTGGTGTGTCACTAAGGCTGGCGCGAGTGATACTGACTTGCAGAACAACATTAACTATGCCTGTGGCTATGTGGACTGTAAGCCGATACAAAGCGGCGGTGCATGCTTTGATCCGAACAATGTGCAGTCCCATGCTGCATTTGTGATGAATGCATTTTACCAGGCCAATGGCCACCACGACTATGACTGTGACTTCAAGGGCACTGGTGTGGTCACCTCCAATGACCCAAGTAAGTCGCCTAAACAACTGTATCTTTTTCCTGTTCTGCACCTAGTAGCATTACACAAAAATTTAATGCGCTTATTTGAGAAACAAGGATCTCTCGTATTTATGTTTTTGAACCTGGTACTTGATAACTTCAGTAGAAACTGATCGCGTTATATTGTTGTCGTGTTTGTGTGGCAGGCTACGGGAGCTGCAAGTACGTCTCCTGACGGGACGCAGCAAGCCATGGCAGTGCAGGGGCAGCGGCACCAGCCTCGAGTCGATCTCCAGGTTTGAGTCACCGCAGCGCTGGAGGATTGCTTATACTGCCTGGCTTGCGCCTCATTCTTCTCTATTCTTGTCTGACAGCAGCCATGCTTCTTCCTTAGAAGAGCTCTAGTTTATTATCACACAGGGAACAAATAAAAATGGTGGATCCGTCATCAGTCAGTTTTAGCATGCGCAAAATATTTTTGTTTTGTAGCGAAGCATTTGTGCTTAATTTACTTATCATTCCATTCTAATTCTATTCTATGTAGAGATAAAAAATTTAAACAGCAAAAGAAATGGATCCTCCCTGTTTGGTTGTTGGTGTGGACATCAGAGATCTATTTATAAGCCCCCTTTTTGCTTGCTTCCCATGTTTGGCTTGCGAAGCTAGTCTTTTGCATTGGAACTGTGCGAACTTGCGTTGGCCACGTTTGTTATTTTTATGTTTACATCTATAGCAGTCAAAGCTGCGTATACATATTAACCGAGTGCCCGAACTGAACTGAAGCCTTGTTCGTTCTGTTTCGTTGTATACTTCACGTTACCCAGCTGATGAAGCCCTCGTTTCAGTGTCCTTTGATTTTGCTTCGTTGCATAGCTCGCATCATTTTAGAGGTTCAGAAACATACTTGGGATGCATCAGGAGGTCCCGGTACGAAAATGTCCTACATGAACTAGCTGGCGCCTGGCGCTAATATGTTTAAATCTACCCTGAAACTGACAAAAGTTTTGATATCGCCCTAGTAACGTGCTCCTGGGGCAAACAGAAAAAACGCACAAAACTTTATAGCTCCAAACACGGGCTAATTGTTGAGCCCATGAAATTATCAACTAATCCAGAGTTACAAAAGATGTGCATCAGACCATGCATCATTGGCTCAAGTAAAGCATATTTTTCTCCTTTCTTCTTTAAGGTGATCGTTGCAAGCATTTTGCTTACTCCTTTTCTATAACCAAAGAATCTAACTTTGTGCTGTCCTTGATAGCTTGAGGCCGATTAGAATGCCTGGCCATGCAAGAAACAAGAGATTCATCATTAACAACAGGGTAATGCCCTACGAAGGGGAGAACTTCATTGCTCTTTTCTAGTTCCAGGAACTCATCTTGTTCACAATAAAATAGTTCCATGTGCTTGTGAAGATTGAAATAGATTACAGCATCGTCAAGCACAAGGCCCGACTAGTGGCGAAGGATAGTTCCATATTGCTGGGACTGCTACACAAGAAACTTTCTTGTAACATTCATCAATAGGCCTGATTGTACATTGCCAACTTGTCTGCCAGGAGTCTCTCCTTTTTTATATATACACTGAACATAGAAAACGTTATGACAATACAGCAGAGAATACTATATCAAATACTAAGCTACTTAATAGTCTTTGTGTGGGAACTAATGATGATTGAGTAGTAGCTAAAATCCAGAGAGCATATATTATCTACAGCCATGCTTATTTTCACTATGCGGCCTAGTTAAAAATAAATGTGCGAATCATTTAACAATGCAGAATGCCAGGATGTATTCGGAGTATCCAGGAGATAACTCTTGGGGTAATTTCAACTGTCACCTGTTTGCTGTTCGCGACTCGGCCTTCATCCTCAGGAATCACAGTTGAGGACTGACTTGTGAGGAAAAAAAACAATGAACGCCCACCGTGGGGCTCGAACCCACGACCACAAGGTTAAGAGCCTTGCGCTCTACCAACTGAGCTAGACGGCCTTCATACACCTATTCACTCTATCTCGGAATGACTCCATGATCAGATCGATCGAGAGTTCCAAGGGAAAGAAAACGCAGGAACATGTAATGGATATCACTTATTGGGCTACGAATCCAAGATGCATAATCCAGGATTTGACCGACGCCAAGTAGCCCCAACGAGGACACGCTCCACGCCGTAGCAAACCTTGTGTTATGGGCTTTCCCATTCTGTTTCTTTGGGCCAGAGGTAATTGAGCAAGGATGCATCAACCTTGCACTTTGACCATTTGGTAGTTTGTGACTGCATACATACATAATTCGATTTTTTTATAAATAATACTTTTCCTCGAAATTTCGATTCCGTTAGCGCGCTCTAGAAATCATAAAAATAGACCTCTATCAACGACTTAATTTTTGTTGATAGTTCAACCGTCGACAGAGCAGAGGCGTCATGCGCGAGGAGGCGGGCATGCATGCAGCTGGTGCGGCGCCGAGCGTGAGGCGAGCGTGCGGATGGTGTGGAGCGGCGTGCGAGGAGACGGGCTTGTGTGTGACGCGGCACGCGAGGAGATGGGCGCAGCGCACAAGGCAGCAGGTGGGCGCGCGAGCGCGCGGCTGGCGACAAAGAGCTCTGTTGATAGTTGAATTATCGACAGAGATCAAGATATCGATAGAGCACTCTAAATATGAACTGAGGCTCTGTTGAGACTCAGAGTGTTGATAGAGACTCTATCGAGACTTGAAGTGTTGATATAGGTCTATTTTTGTAATTTCTGAGACGCGCCGTATAGATTTGTAATTATGCCTACACAGTTATGTTAACAAAGTGAGACCAATCTGTTCATTCTCCAAAGAAGGATGCCATGACAAAGTAATCGATCACTGCTGATGATACGAAGCACACCGACTACTACGAACATGACCACAGGGCAGAAGCACATGCATTTGCTTCCTGCAGCCAGCAATGCCATAGACGAACAAACCGAAGTGATGAGAGAGCAGCAGCATCAACAGAAACGCTACATCAGAAAGAGATGGTGTTGCGCATTCTTGGACTCCCTGTGCTTCCTGGCCCATCTTGTTACTTTTCCTTCTGTTTCGGGAAGGAGGTGAACAAAAAATAAACAAGCTTTGGTGGTTGGGCCGTCAACTTACTACTGAGATGAATTATAATTATTAGCACAAGAGTCTACTATACTTCATTAAAGTCAATCTGAATCTGAATGATACGAGAAAAAAGAACACAGAAAATAGGTCAACACGACGGTAGTACATGTGCAACCTGAATTAAACAGAACTAGCTCAATCGGTTGTCAGGTGGCAATTAAGTCAATCGATATAACTAATTACCGTCTAAGCAACTACTACTTTTTGCTGTTGCAAGAAACATGTAGTACTGCTCTACGGATCCATCTGCTCAGATGCATGTACAGATGTACGTACTGGTACGAGCGATCCATGCATGTCAAGGGCTAATACCGTCCGTACGAGTAATTAAGAACTGTACCACACCACTTAATTGGCTTCGTATCGACTAAATTATCGATCAACACGTACACAGCTGCCATCAGGGTTTCAGCACTATGTATGGTTATTGGTTCGTCAGTAACAGATTATCCGGAAGCAGTCCCTTGAATTCAGCATTTGTTCTTCACTAACGAACGACCTATATGCCCACAAATTAAGCAAGACACGACTGTCAGCACGCCATCATATCATATACATTGTCAATTTACCCGCAGATTACGCTGATTTAACTGATGAAAATAAGTGAGTATTATAACATGTTATAGATGCTGCATATACATATGTGTCCATTCAGGGCTCTAATTTCTTTTCTTACAGGACTCCTACTAAACCGGCCACAGTGTGACACTGATTAACAAATTAAACAGGGCCCTTAATGCAGTTGTATGTATTAGTCCATGTGTGTCACCTACACTGCTTCGCACACACACAGTTGCACATCACTACAAAGTACGAACGGCCATCTTAATTTGCCTGACTAAACACGTCAAATTGGACGCATGAGACACCAAGAAAATGTATGCCACACACAACTCGATACATCTGCTCAAATACAACAACATTAACATCGGTGATTAGATCGATCGATGGTGTCTCGCCAACAAATCTTTTGGTTTCTCTCATGCACCATGTATAGATCTTGCAGATTTTGCTGGCTGTTAATGAAATACTCTGAAAGAACAGTACAGATTTTGCAAATTGCAGTACTCTTCTCTTGTTGGTGAGGATTATTTTTGGGGTAGTCCATGCATGCCAACAACAATTAGCTTTAATCTGCTTGCTAGCCAGGTCGACACCTATCTAACCACATCTATCGCATCCCTTGTCAGGCTACCAGACGATTCTGACGCTTAAAGCCTACAGAAAGGCGACCGATTTACTGCAAGTACGGCACCTAAGCACAAGCCCATCAGATTATAGCGCCAGATTAGGCATCAAGCAATGCGTGTTCCGGGGATTATGACCGCACTAATTTACTTTGTTCGCTCGATGCTAATCTCAGGGTAGAGCCAGATCAGGACGCAATTGCCATTAATTCTTTCAGCGCCGGCCAGCATATTGTGTTGCCTGCTTACTCACCACTTGTCTACTCTGAAGATAGCACATACCTGTCACTGCCATAGAGGCATAGTGATGGGTTTGATATGTTGCAATCTAGGGACTGTAGTTAACTAACCTGTACTGTACATAAGAGGGGAAGGGGAACAGATGTCTACGCAGGCAACGAGGACTGGCAGGAAAAATCATGCAACTTGCATGTTCAGATCAAATGAGAAAATGAGAAAAGAGAAAAGGTTATTAGACAGGTAGGGCTCATCCATTGCAGTTTAGGATTCAGATCAAAATGATAGTTTCTGGTCAAACAGCAAGTGGAGTACAACTCAGACCAAATATGATACAAGTGATGAGAGTCCGGACCAAAATTTGCACTGGCAATAAAAGTGCCTAACTGCCAATAACAGTAGCTGGTTTTCTGTATGTACTCCTGAAAATTACAGGCATACATGATACTTAACTCTTCATTGTTAGATTGTGAATTTATCTTTATAATTCATTCCTAAGTGCTATGATCAGAGAGATATGATGCAGTCTGACACCACTAGCAGATTAATCTGCAATGCAATCATGTTTCCAAGGAATAGACTACGGATTTTGATTGAAGTACACTGCTGATGTGATGATGGTCTAGGAATCTTTTCTGCACCTCTCGAATAAACTTTGACTGTAAAATCAATATAAACCAGAGAAGAATACATGAAGAAAACACAAAGATGACAGGCTCAGACAGTCAGGCTTGTGAAGTGCACCCTGGCCTGAAAACTCAAAAGAGTTGTCTGGATGAAAAGACTAACTAAAGGTGATGTGGATAAAGTACAAACAGAATCACACCACATGAAGTCATAACTATGGTAATGGGAACATATTATCTTTCCTTGATGGCTTTTCACTGCAGAAAGAAAACAATTCCACACTTTGGAATTAGAAAGGCCTAGAATATATTTGCTAACACCGGGTAAAGTGAATAAAGGTGTGACTAAAAGACAGCTCAAAAGGACTCAACAAGACTTACAAAAATTGCAAGGAATTTGCATCCTGAACTAATTAATGACAATGGCATGACTAAGGTGTGACAACATGAAAGTTAAAAAGAAAGAGAGATTTGATGATTTGACACTCTCAAAACATGTGATTTTGATTTCTTGACATCTTGTTCCATAGTTATAGATTCAGATGGCCACATATATATCATTCCAACAAGAGTGAATGTAATCAAACAACCACTTATTTTGAGTATCAAATTATCAAATATTTCAAAAAGAAATTAACTAACTCGAGAGAAGTTGCAAGGAATTTGTATCAAGGACATTGTATAAGCTAGCTAGTGGTCAAGAGAATAAAGTTCCACTTTCAGACTAGTCAGCAAGGACTTGGAACTTTCAGATATTACTTTCTCCCTTCCTCATGTGCTGATGGATGAATAGAATTGGCAAGAGTATTGTATACACTATACAGTCCAGAACAGCTCACCACAAAAGGGTAAAGACTCATCTTATCAAGAAATTTTATGTTTATATCATATTAACATGTATAACTAACTGCATGCATCCATCATACAAAAGGTACAATCAAACACCTGGAAGAAAAGAACAACCAGAAAACTCCATTGGAGTATTACATTTACACTTACACCAAGTTAAACACTACCTACAAGTCTACTGCAACAAAATTACTTGTCATTAACTTACACATCACAGAATACACATAAAAGAAGAAGAATATATTGATATGAAGTTCTCGGTTCCTCATAATAATTCATGTTATATACATCCAACCATCCAATTGACATGATCAGAAGACCTGGACCAAAAAAATTACAAGCAAGAGCTACACAAGAACACTGGATGATGAACAAATTAAGTTAAGGCCACCTTTGCAAGAACTCGATCACTGGTCACCACCACTGTTGGGAGGCGACGCCAAGGGGATGACCCTGTTGTTCTTCCCCACCATGATCGTGATGTAGCCGCCGTCCTCCTCCCCGGCCGCCGGCGACCGCGGCTGTGGCGACCTTAACGCCCTCATCGCCTCCTCGGCCAGCGCCCGCCGATACAGCTTCTCTTCCGCGTCCTTCAGAAACTGAAACTTAGGCGGCGGCGACACTGTCACCGCCGGGCTCACCGCCATGGACTCAAATAGAGGGTTGAAGGATTTGTCCATCGGCGGTAGCGGCACCGGCGACGAAGCTGGTGTCATGAACGGCGTCTCCGACGAATGCAGCAGCTCGCCGAGGCTCCGGCTCCCTCCGCACCTGCTCCGGCCGTCCTCAGACTCAAGGTCCTCCTTGGTCTCCTCCTTGATGGTGAACAGTAACCGCGGCGGCCCGACGAGGCTGCCCAGCCGCATCAGCTGCCCCTCAACCGTCTCCTCGTCGTCGTCGACGGCCACGGCCACGACCGCTTCACCGGCATGCGGTTCTTGGGCGTAGGTTGAAGCGAGGGAAGGTGGCTTCTTGAAGCAGAAAAGCTGGAGCAGCTCGCGGGAGGAGGATGAGGGAGACGAGGCCGCGTCGGAGATGGCGGCGGCGCGGCGGCGCAGCCGGCGCTTGTAGACAAAGAGATAGTAAAGCTCGGCGGTGAGCAAGACGAGGAGGACGACAGACAGCACCACCAGCCCGACACCTAGTCTGCTTAAAGCTTTCATCTTTCTACAGGTCTCTCTCAACACTCTGTGTGTGTCTTCTGTATCCAACTAAGGATTCACCATTAGAACAGAAAGAGATACAAAGCAAAACAGCAAGCAGACCTTCTTCCTAATCATAAGAGCAAGCAAATCAGACTCTGCGCTTGCTCAAAATCTAAGAACTTGCTTCAGGATTCACACACAGGAGAGGACAGCAGGCAAGTTGAATCTGAAAGGTCCAGGACATGCTTAACCAGGATCAGGTTTTGCCACCTTTATCAGGCTCTATCCGAGCACTGTGGCAGAATCAGAACAAACAACAGTTAGAAACAACAAGAGCAACAACCAACAGAACAGAGGAACCTGCCAAGAACAGTGAAAAGTTGGAGCCAAGGAAAGGGAGGAGAAGCACAGTTGCAACAGTGCGAGCAATCAAAGAACAGAGGAGAAGGAAAGAGCACAGTTGATTCGAGCCAAAGGGAGGGGAGAGGACTCCAGGGAGGAAGAGAGGATCAAAGGCACAAACAGAGTGCACCAAAACAAATGCAGCTTCTGCAGTGAATCACTGAATTGTATGTGGTGAGAAGCTAAGAGAAGGAAAGGCTCTGTGCTCAAGGGAGAGATAGAGAAAGTGAGGTAGATGACAGGGGAGGGCTTCACATCACATGGGGAAGGTGGAGGGGGAGTGAGGGATTCTTCTGTTTTCTTCTGCAAAAAACATTGCCCTCACCTCAGGACAGGCCATATAATAAAGTCCTCCTTGGAGGGATTTGTGGAGGCATGATGATCATTAGCTTATCTGAGCTAATCAGTATTAAGGAATCGCCATCCTGTTTGAAATCTTGATCGTTGGAAGGTCCACTGAGCTCCAGGTAGAGAAAACTGAAGCCAAACTTGACTACCAAAGCTGAATTTACCCTTGCAGTTACTCTGAAATTACTGTACCCTTAATTTGTGCCAGTTGAATGCACACACATGGTCTTACCTTTCTTCCACCCTTGAGAGCTTAAAACTTTAATCACCTCGAGACATGGGCTATCATGCATGTGCTAAACACACGCTAGACATAATCTATTGCACTAACATGCTACTAGTGGCCTCAATCCATGGCACCGGACCCTCCTGGTCTTCTACAAAGATTACTCAGACATAACAAAACAAGTTCTGGAAATGAAGGTAGCTAGTAGGTGAGATTGTCTGCTCCTCACTTGACTAGTTTACATACCACCTTGCTTCATAAACCATATATGCCGGGAAACAAACATTTTTTCTGCTCATTCTTCAGCATTTTCTCACCAACCATATAAATTTAGATGTACACAACCGTGCATAGTGACAGGTTATGTGCGCACCATTACAAAGTGTGGTCCTATCTGTGTATTTCTCCTTCTAGTCTGCTAGTCTTGTACAAAGATGAATCCATGTGCAGGATTTTATCCTACTTTTGTAACAAAATTATCAACAAGGATTAGAATAGATGGAGTATAGATTCCAACTAGCCCAGTTGAAAGAAAACCATATACTACTGTGAGTTTGTGAGCTCAATTATAACCGTTGCACCATCAAAAGACAGGTCTTTTGAATCATCTCAAAGAATAAATAAAATCCATCAAAAGCCAGGCCAAATTGAAAATTATAGAAC
>KE373104.1:121017-139068 GCA_000418225.1 Zizania latifolia
TTTTAAATTAAATTTATTTATTTGAACTATTAAAGTATTTATTTATTACTCTCTCTATCCTAAAATATAACAAGTTTTATAATTCAAAATTTGTCTCAAATGTAGCAAAGATTTGAGGATTTGCTACTAAAAATTTTGTGTTATTTGATTATTTATCACTTGTGTGGATGACAGGAAGGACCATATGAGTCTATGATTGTGGGCTAATGTGACAAATAATCTAAGCCATTTTTTATAAGTGACAAATCATCAAATATTCCTACTTATCAAAGGTAACTTTTATATCAAAATACATATATTACTTCTAAATTTAATTATTTATCACTCCATCCAACCACTCTTCAGGACACACTTACCCATCGATCGTCAACCTTTGCCTTCAAACGGTACCATCGAAGTAGAGTAGTTAAAACGATCGACGAGGTCAATGTTGACTACGTAAGTCTAATTAATTAAGTAATACAAGGCCAAGTAATTTAATGCATATCTAATTACACTCGTTGTTTGCAAGTGACTTCAAACACGTACGATACAACGCATGGTATGGTAGTTAGGTTGTTTGATTGAGGAAAGTAATTAAACTAGTAAACGGGATAGTATGATAGATGCATACTTGATTAATTAGAAGCTAAGACATAGGGAATTTCCATGAAATTAGCTCGTTGTTGACAGGCCAGTATGTCACTGACAAGTGATAACTAGCTTAGCTATACACTGTATACATATATCAATTCACCATGCAAGTTCGAAGCAACTTCCTAGCTGAATATGCTTCTTAATTGATTCGACCGATCCATCGTTTCTCGTTAGTTGGTAGCAAGGCAAGAACAACGTACGTAATTAAGATACTCATATATATATATATATATGAAAATTTTCGGGTAGCAAGAGCCAAGAGGTCATATATATATCATGTAAATTATATTTTAGTAATTAATTTTTATATCTCAGCCGACTAGTGTTAAAAGTATCCCATAAACCAACATAAAAATGATGGTATATATTCTTGTGACCTCTTAAAATTTCAATACTCGTGCATATATATATTGGTGTGGTGATCAACAAGACTTACGTACACGTGGTCCTAATTAAGCTATGCTCTCTCTCTCTCTATATATATATATATTAGCTTGACCTACACACAACTTAGGTCTTAAGCTAAATAGGTTCGTGTAGCATTAGCTATATATAATTCCTTATCTTATTCCGATTCCATGCATGCAAGGTCTTCATACTAGGTACTAATTATATATTAATATGCTCAATGAATTAAACCTGTGCTCACACAGATGCGATGATTAATTTACAGCACATCTATAAGCAACACACTTAAAGATATTCTCATTTCTCTAGAAGAAGATTGCAATCATGCATGATAACCAGTCTTTCATCTAAATGTGAGTAAAATATATATATAGTACGAGTACCATATTATTAATAAACAATAGTACGTGTTGTAATAACTACTTAGGGCATGGGTTGATTGCAGTCAGAAATTAATGCACATTTCTCCGATCCGTTAGTTACGACTAACTTGCTTAGCAATTGTTAATCACTAACTAAAACAGGATTACGATTAAACGTAGTAAAGATGCTAAAATTTGAAATCTAAATTTTGAACCCGACGTTTACAGAGTTTGACTAACTCCTTGGTTTTTTTGGAACATTTAGGATCCGTTTGGTTCGATGGATATCCCTGGATAGGATATGATTATCCCATGTAGTCAGCTGTTTGGTTGGAGGGCAAAGGTAGATGAAATGGTCATCGAAAGGAATATTCTTTCAATATGCTGGATGGAAGGATTCAGAAAAAATTTCTGGATAAGTCCATCTAATATTAGATGAGATGATGTGTCATCTCTTGATTAGTTATGATGCATTTAATTTTTCATTTATAAATATTCAAATGATTTTTCTCCCAAATCATTTATCCAATTTATGATATAATTATATCATTTTATTCGTTACAATTTGATCTATAAAATAAGATCTCATATGATTATATTTTTATTAAAAAATATATTTGATAAATGAGTCTCACTAAATTTAGACTTATTTCATCTAAGTTATATCCATATAAAACAAACAAAAAATTGTTTCATCCCATCCATCCAACCAAACACCTCACATGTATCATCCCATCCCTAAATATATAGATGACCATATCCTATCCATGTTTGTCCTCAAACTAAACGTTACCTTACTGATCGGTAACTAGTCGGTTAGTCACACTAAACGATCGGTTTGCATCAAAAACCGAATAGTTTTTAAAAAATACATAAAATATAAAAAAATCATAGAAAATATAGTAAAATTCAGAAAAAAAAATCTAGAAAAAGTCTACAAAATATAGGAATGCAAAGAAAAATTATAATACAATGATAAAAAATATTTATTTTGATATTTATTGTTTTTATTGAATTAAATGATAGAGCACAGATGTAGTAATGATATATATTTTTGTGAAAAGATAAAAAGCAAAAAAATCTGGCTACGGAAGCTATTGCCTTTGGAATTTTTTTGTTTTTGCCAATATTTATGTTCTCCAAAAATATTCTAAATTTGAATATTTTTGGAAAAAATCGACAAAAATTATTAAAAATGACTTAATAATTATATAATTCTTTCAGATTTTACAAAATTTTGGAATTCAAATGTGAATTTTGTACCGACACGCAAGCGTTAACCGTGGCTTCACTCGAAGAATCTTGTTAACATGACAGCGTTGCTTGTGCACGTGTATATATATATATATACGAGTACGAAGTAAAATGAAGCGTGCGAGAAACAAGGACGTCGTCCTCACCGCCATGGCGCCATGGACCACGACGAAGAAGCAGCGCACTGCAGCCAGCTCGCGGAGCGCGACGTGGTGCTCTCACTGGTGTGCGGCGGCGCGGCGACACGGCCACGGGCCCACGGCAGCGCCGTCGCCGGCGGGACGAGGGGGGCGGCCACAGCAATATGGATATGGGCTTAAGCCAATTACCGTGCCAGAAATAAGGCCCAGATCCATATTGTTTATCACACCGTCCGTGTTGTAGTGGGTGCCCGTCTTTAGGCCCAGCTTATCGTAGCTTTTAGATTTATAATTTTTTAAGCTGGTCAAATCTATTTTAAAATGTTGAATTTGAAGTTGTGGGTAGATTAAGAGTATTTATCCGAGACATCTACTTTTTATTTTGAAATAAAAATAAAAGTTTAAACCATTTTATTTTAGTAAAAATCTATATAATCCCTAAACTATTGGACTCTAGATAGGTAAAGCTTTCAACTACGAAATAATGTACCTCTTTAAGTATTAAAATTGTTTAAATAATTCTTCGGAATGGTTTTAAAGATAATTTCGCCAACGTGACATGTTACATAAGCGATCACATATATCTAATTCAACAAATGGCATGTCTCTGTCTCTCTGACATTAACACCGATGGCCTCTATTCTAAGTAGACAGAGAAGACATTGTTGGGCAGCTAACGAAAGCATCTCTGTGAGATTTTCTGGTGATTTGACACGGATGACGATGGTAACCGGACACAATTGGTTAGTTGGTCACTTGGTTGCGTCGTCGAGATCTTGTGATCCATGGCACCGGTGGCAAGAGTTGTGATGGAGAGAGAGGGGGAAATGCGCAGTACATGGAAGGAAAGGAAAAGAAGGGTTGATGACATTTTTTTGCTTTTTATATTAATATGGGGACTACTTTCTATGATACCTTTCACAAACTATTTGTTAAGTTAGAGATATGGTATCGCTTATGTAACTTATCATGTCGATGAAATCACTTTCAAAACCATCCTATATTTAAATAGTTTCAATACTTAAGGATAGAATAACCAAATAACCAAATAAGTTGCCATCCAGATTATGACCAGAGACCAAATAAGTTGGACTTGCATGGAGCTGACGATGCAAGTAAATCAAGAGATCGGTGCCATCTGCAGGCTGCAGCACACAGGAAGAGACTGGCTGGCTGATTCACTCATCAACTTATCTGCAATTCTGCATGGCTGGCTTCCATTTACAATTTCAATGACGCCCGAATCCGTACATACGTGCATGCATGCACGGTAACTAATAAGATATATATATAGACACTACAGATGATCCAATTTAACAAGTTAACGTTGCCAGCAAAACGAGCGTACGAGAGATCGATGGCGCTCCAACGCCGGCCACCTTTGCTGCTTACTCTGTTTTGCAGCTCTGTCATGCTCCTCCTCCTCAATGGCGCAGCCGCCGCTGGCGAGACCGGCCAGCTCACCGTCTTCTGGGGCCGGAACAAGGACGAGGGCTCTCTACAAGAGACCTGCGACGCCGGCCTCTACACCACCGTCGCTATCTCCTTCTTCAGCGTCTTCGGCCACGGCAAGTACTGGACCGACCTCTCCGGCCACCCGGTCGTCCGCGTCGGCGCCGACATCAAGCACTGCCAGTCCAAGGGCATCCTCGTCCTCCTCTCCATCGGCGGCGAGGGAGACCAGTACTCTCTGCCCACCGCAAAGTCGGCCCACGACGTCGCCGACCACCTGTGGAACGCCTACCTCGGCGGCGGCCGCAGGGGTGTCTTCAGGCCGTTCGGCGACGCCGTGCTCGACGGCGTCGACTTCTACGTCAACCAAGGCGGGTGGGAGCACTACGACGAGCTCGCCAGGCGCTTGCAGAGCTTCGTCCGCCGCGGCGGTAAGGCGGTGTCCCTGACGGCGTCGCCGGTGTGCTCGTTGGCGCTGATGGACGATGAGCGGACGATGCGGAAGCTGGAGGTGTTCGAACGGCTGCACGTGCGGTTCTACAACGAGAGCAGCTGTGACTACAACTACTTCGAGACGCGGCCGTTCTGGGGCGCGTGGATCACGTGGTCGTCGCGGTTCCCGAAGGCGCGGGTGTACGTGGGATGGCCGGCGTCGGAGGAGATGAGCGGGTTTGTGGACCCGCAGACCATACGGCAGAGCGTGCGGTGGTCGGTGCAGGACGTGGCCAACTACGGCGGCGTGATGATCTGGGAACGCTACTACGACAAGATGACCGGCTTCGGCCGCGCCATCAAAGACATCGTCTAATTACATTATATTTACTCCAGTGGCCATGCATGCATGCTTCACTCCCTGTGCGTACTTGCGTGTGCATTGCGCCGTTTGTTGTTATTTCATCTGTATCGGTATACCGTCCTGGGCTACTTGCATAGTTGCATGGGTCAGCCTTACATTACATTTGTGTCTGTCAGTCTGTGTAAGCAAATAATAGCTGAGATATATCCCATAAATAATACATGGTTGATCCATGCAAATACTCCCTATATTTGTCCATGAATAGAATTATTTTTAGCCTTCATTCTTCGTCAAAGTCAATCGGACATAATTTTGACAATTTCAATTAATTGGGATTTCTCCTGGAATTATTAGAATGGGCCATCCAAAATCACAAGGGAAGGACAGTGGGATGCGAGTATTTTCATTCTCGTGTTGGCACGTGGCCAAAGCTCCTTTTCCTCTCTACACATACATAAAAAGTGAGCTGACTTGCACTACTCGATTGCTTGACCTCAAACTTTACAGCTATCCTTTCACTCCCAGCCACTCATTTTTGGCCAACAAAATATGAAAAATCTCATTTTTTTTGTCCCGTTTTAAAAGCCGTCGACTAATTTTATAATTTTTTAAACAGGAGATTAGCTCTATAAAATTAAAAAATATATATGTTGATGTGTCAGAACAGGATTGTGGAATACATGGTGGCCCGCTATGATTCTAGCGGGTTAAAACTTAACACGTCAAAGCAGACGATACGAGGCTTATCATAATTTAGATGGCTTTGATACTTTCTTTGTCCCATAATATTATAATTAATACTAGATTTTACATTTAATAATATAATAAATCTAGATAAAGGTCTAGATTTATTTTAGTATAAAATACTAAATCCGATAATACAGTATTACAGCAGAGAGACTAGCTTTCTTTTTTGACCAATGTACTGAGTGATGGGCGTGTGGGCCACGGGCGGCGGCAATCTCAAAATCATGGGTGCCAGCAACTGTGCGTACACCAATTGTCTGCACAAAAACCAGCAACCATGAATTCCGGCGCACGTATTTATTGACTGGGTTTCCCTGCGTCAATGTGTATGAACAAGATGCAGTGCAGCCACATCCATAGGATTAGCATGCATGCCTATATATTCGATGGCTGCAGTGCAGAGCACATGCATATATTCCATCGCAAGTGCCTCGTGCTCTTTGATTCTTGCTCACGTACACGGCCGCTATGGCGCGCCTCCTCACGACGACGATGCTAGCGGCGCTCGTCGTCTTCCTCCCCTGCCTCGCTACCGCCACCGGAAAGACCGGCCAGCTCGCCGTCTTCTGGGGCCGCAACAGCACCGAGGGCTCCTTGCGGGAGGCCTGCGACACCGGCACCTACACCACCGTCATCATCTCCTTCTTCAGCGTCTTCGGCCACGGCAACTATTGGACCGACCTCTCCGGCCATGACGTCTCCATAGTCGGCGCAGATGTCAAGCAGTGCCAGTCCAAGGGCATCACCGTGCTCCTCTCCATCGGCGGTGACGGTGACCAGTACTCGCTTCCCACCACCAGCTCGGCCAAGGACGTCGCCGACCACCTCTGGCACGCCTACCTCGGCGGCCGCCGCAGGGACGTCTTCCGCCCGTTCGGCGACGCCGTGCTCGACGGCGTCGACCTCTACATCGACCGCGGCGGGCCGGCACACTACGACGTGCTGGTCCGGCGCCTCGCAGGCTACAGCGGCCGCAACGGCGGCAAGGCGGTGCTGGTGACGGCGACGCCGAGGTGTGGTTACCCGGACGCGAACGTGGAGGGGGCGCTGCGGACGGGGCTGGTGGCGCGCATCCACCCGCGGTTCTACAATGACGCGGCGTGCACGAACAAGACCGACGCGGACGGCAGGTGGACCTTCGACTGGAAGGACTGGGACGCCTGGACGTCGCGGTTCCCGGCGAGCCAGGTGTACGTGGGGTTGCCGGCGACGCAGACGACGGACGGCTGGATAAACCCCGAGTCGCTCTTCTACGGAGTGATGCCGAGGATGCAGAGTGCGAGCAACTACGGCGGCGCCATGCTCTGGGATCGAAGCGGAGACACCGCCTATGATGGCTACTACGGCAAGGCGATCAAGGATTTCGTTTAAGACATAGGTCAATAATATTCCCAAACTCAATCCTCCATTAATAAGGAAGCTAGGCTTCATCAAAGCTTCAAATGCTTCCAAGTAACACAACATGTAATTGTTACAGTAAATAACTTTGAGTTTGTTTACATCTATACTAATATTATATTACATGTATCAATTGTTTTACTTTTTTTCGAATCTTTTAATCGTCCGATCATCGATGCTTAATCTTTTAATCTTTTAATGCTGAGTTGGTGTTACATGTTTACTGGGGACATGCTGATACTTCATTGGTAATCAGATGCAAGACTACATATACAATTAACTTTTTCTTAGCTTATGTGTTAGTCTTTGTCTATTCACAACGTCAAAACAGTGACATATTTTTAAGAAGGCTATCATGCACGCAAAATCACAAGAACACGTAAAAGTGATAATAAAAGAAACACACCAATTTGTTTCGCAACAGTTTGTTGAAATTCAATCCATACTAGTGAGCTTAAAATAAAAACTCAAAGGTGTTAGCAAGGTTCCAATGCTTCATCTTGAAACTTAAGCTTTTGTTACCACAATTTTCTTATTCAGGCACACGGTTTACTGATGCTTAATTTGTAGCGGTGGATCCTGGATACCATACATTACAGCATGTCGGCATCTGTAAGTTACTGATGGTGTCTTCTGGCAAAAACGATAGAAGCAAATACGGGTTGCAGTACATGGGTTTTTGGCTGACTTAGGTATGATGTTGTGGACAGGTTAATTTCTTGTTTTGTTTCAGCTTTAACCTTACTTCGCTTTGATGCAGGGAATATTTGCTCTTATATCAAAAAGTTGAGTGATGCTTGCTCCTTTGTCACGTTCCGTATTTATAATAATTATGTATAGGAGTCATATGTCATACACTCATATGAGATAAAAGAGTAAATTCTATCAACTTACGTGTGACGTGAGAACAAATCTCCCTTGATGCAGTGTATGGCATTTATAGCCGTTGTTTTTGTGAAACATCATCATCAATGAATGTGAGAGACAATTTTGGTTAACCATTGCAATGTGCCTTCATCTAAATTCAACTCTGTTGCAGCGTCTTTTGTTGAACGCAGGGATTCACCCGTACTTTGGTTGGGGGATTTATTACCGACCCCATCTTCAGACAGCAGTCAAATTTCTTCCTGTCCAGTTTGATTTTCAGGCGTTTGCATGGTTTGATGCTACAGCACACAAGAAAAGACTTGATCCAAAATGGATGCGTGCAGGCAAGCTCAGCTGCTCGCCAAAACCGCTGCAGCCATCTCTGCATGCCACATTTCGAGCACACAAGAAAGGCTCCCAAAAAGTCAATTCTTTCCTTCTTCTGGTCAATGTTACTGTAAGCATGCATGGTCCTACTTGTCAGTGGTAGGTGTACTGGATGATGCTAGACTGGACTTGTGTTCTATCAGTCAACGATATATGCGTATACGTGTACTGACAGCTAGGTGCATGCCACAAAACATTATATATATTTTTTGAAACATATATATAGCTACTACAAACAACTGAAAGCGTAGAATATACTGCTGTTGAATTGCATTGGCGTCCACATCCCAGATTTTATTTTCTCTTTGGAAATTCAGATATTGCTTCAAAATATTCCGATTACTATTGCCCATTGCGGCATTCTCAAGGACGATATATCTAGCAGCAAACCAAAATTTGGGAGAATTGGATGGGCAAATTGAAATATTACAAATCAAATTGAGGAGCGAACCCAACTTTAGCCGACAAAGCTGATTATAGGCTTTTATGACAGATTATATCAGAATTATGATTAAATCAGTAGTTAATTGTTTGGCAAACAAAAAAATTATTCGTAGCTTAATAAATAATTATAATATGAAAATTAACTAATAATCAAAATACATTGAAAACCTGATTATCTGGATCATCATGATGCTTTTGTATATACCTTTCAAAATTGCTCTAAATTACCCGCAAAATATCACTCGATATAAAAATAAAATAATCGGTGTTTTATTCAAGTCTCTTATCAGAATCCGCGCATGCAATTAGGAATAATATCTCCAACATGAAAGCACTTTTATACTGTTGGCAAACTTATTCGATTGATAATCAACAAACAAACAGCTTGAGAAATCTCATTACGGATCTCCTTTTATTCGTACAGTACATGACAACGTAATGCAACACATGTACACCATGCATTCTTATTCTCAGACATATATGCATGCATGCATGCATGCACGCACCCACAAACGCATATATAATTATATATATTAGGGTTTAGTGTTGATTAGATTAAGCCCAGTTCTTGAGGGTTTTGCCGTAGCCGGTCTGGATGTCGGAGAACCTGTCCCAGAGCATGATGCCGCCGTAGTTGGGAGCCTTCTGCACGTTGGGCAGCAGGTCGTAGTAGAGCGCCTTCACGTGCACGTTGTCGTTCTTCCCCGGCACGTTGGCCGCCGCGAGCCCCAGGTACACCTCGCTCCTCGGGTACTTGGCCGTCCACTTGTTCCACTGCTCCATCACGCCGGAGAGGCCGCCGGAGTTGTAGGAGCACTTGGCGTCGTCGTAGAAGCGGACGTGGATGCGCTCGAACAGCCCCGTCTGCAGCGCCCTCTCCACGCGCCAGTCCGGGTAGGCGCACCGCGGCGTCGCCGTCAGCCTCACCGGCGTCCTCGCGCGGTACATCTTGTTGTAGCTGTACAGATTCCTCGCCAGCTCGTCGTAGTGGTCTGGCGCGCCCTGGTCGATGAAGAAGTCGATGCCGTCCACGGCCGCGTCGCCGAACGGCCGGAACACGCCCTTGCGGCGGCCGTCCATGTGGGCGTTCCAGATGTTGTCGGCGACTTCGGCCGCCGACTGCGACGAGGGGAGGGAGTAGTCCTTCCCGCCGCCGCCAATGGAGAGGAGAACGAAGATGCCCTTGGACTGGCAGTACTTGATGTCGTCACCGATGCCGTTGAGCGGGTGACCGGAGAGGTCACCCCAGTAGCGGCCGTGGCCGAAGACGCTGTAGAAGGAGATGACGACAGAGGTGTAGAGGCCGGTGTCGCAGGTCTCCTTCAAAGTGCCCTCGTTCTTGTTGCGGCCCCAGAAGACGGTCAGCTGGCCGGTCTTCTTGGCCGTCGCCGGGCCAGCGAGGCAGGAGACGAGCAGCACTACCATGGCCAGAGGGGTCAGGAGGCAAGAACGGCGTCGGGGCGCCATGGCCACTGACTCAACTATTAGCCTGCTGCTCAGTGCTCACTAACTAATATATCCGTGTAGTTAATAAGTAGCTAGGTCGTAGTACGATCACTCAAGCTACGCAGCTAGAAACTGCAGGGCTCACGATATGTGATCGATCGCTGTTGCTTGATGTGTGATGTTGTGAAGAGTGGATGCAGTGGTGAAGGGTATAAATAGATGGATCGTACCAGCAGGAGCAGCTACCCATTTCAATTCTTGTGTGCCGCTGCAGCATAGTATAAAACAAGATGCAGCTGGTCGATAGCAGGTTGATGGAAAACAGTGTACCAACCAACGCGCGTGCATTTTGACACAGGAACATACAGATATGTATCATACTATCATGGATATATACAACATGCATCCATGGCTACGGCCTGGAGCTGGAAGATGGACGACAGCTTGCTCATATATATCACGTCGTTACTCGCAAAGGGTTGGTAGGATCGATCGATCCATCGCTTCGTATGCTTTGACCTATCGTCATTCCTCCACTGACCACTCCCTTTGCTTTGTCGGCTCGCCGCAGCACGCAGTTAATCACTCCACATATATGCCTCCTTATCTTTCCAAATACACAAACAATTGTGATAAATATTTTAAATATTTGACAATATATATATGCTACTAAATTTGTCTTTTTTCTTGCATTATGAATTTAATTTAGGTTTCAATTTTTTTGGAGCGCATGTTAGGTGTTAATATACTCTACAAATTTTTTTGGAAAATGTATTAATAATGGCTATCTAAATTGGTTTTAAGAAGTAAAAATACACAAGGTCGAAGGATATCTAGAAAAATCCATCTCCCTATGTAAATAAACAAGTTAGGTAGTTTCCCTTCCTTTATGCGCCGCCATTCACAAACCGGGACTGTCTACTTGAGAGCTCTCGATCATTACAAGCCTTTCCGACGAACAAACTCGATCGATCTGTTGGCCAACTGCTACTACTCTGGCTGATGGATAACAGCAAGCTAGCTACGCTAATTTACTTATCAGCTACCTAGCCTGCATTTTTTTTGCTTTGTTGTTAACTGGTGGCTCACGTATTAATTTTTAACACTAACTAGATACTTAACTAGTGCCTATCCTAGCTAGCTAATTGTGATATTATGTAACATTTCCTTGCTTAATTTCTCTCGGGGGCCATGCATCTCAGATATGCTGTGGGCACAAGCTTGTTAATTGGTGCTAATCATATCACAATACTGCTCAAATGTGTTCAAGTCATCATTCCAAATACAATTTTAAGAAAAAAAGGTATGTGCATAGTTGTCTCTACTTTGACCTAGCTGTCTAAGGCTTCTTTAGAAAGCAGTTGCAATGCAGTAATTTTACAGTTTTTTTACAAGAATTTAACTACATCTTTAAAAATTCTCTATTCTAAATAAGTCCGGAATTTCGATGTAGAGGAAATACGCATGTATCGTAAAAACAGAGCACTGATGTTTATAATTACTTCGTCGGGAACAGAGTAAGTGAAAAACAGAGTACTGATGTTGATTACTTCGTCGGAAACAGAGTAAGTGAAAAACAGAGGACTACAAACAGAGCAGGGCTGTTCATGGCGCACGGCTCCGTGTTCAGATGAGGTGAGAGACAGGATAGCCCACATCTTTCTTTTCTACTCACGATATATTTACACAGGAAAAGGTTCGGTTTATTCTCATATCTCATGTTTTGGTCTAGTTTAATCGTCCAATTTAAATACAACACAAATCACCTCTAAACTTTTCAAACAAGGCGAATTACCACCATCTCCACACTCACCCCAGATCACAATCCGGCCTATAATTTTGTACAGTTGAGAGACTCAATCCGATTATAATTTTGTATTTATTTGCGATAAAATTTATAATTATAACCAAAACAAGCATTGAGAATTATGACACCGTGACAGGTACAGAGTACAATTTAGATATGCTGTGGGCACAAGTTTGTTGATTAGTGGAACTCACAGATCTCAATGTTGCTCACATGTACTTAAGTGGTTTTTCCAAACAAAATGTTGAAAAAAATGGTATGTGCATAATTGTCTTTTGGCCTATTAGGAAATTACTGCAAATCATTTTTTAAGATAAGGAACAAAATATTTTTGGCATCTATATCTAGATGCACATAACCACGATAACTTCATGTAGGAGAAACCGTCGTTAAGAAATTGGTGTGCCGAGCGAATGTGGTACCAGCAAAGGCCGAAATCTATGTGGATGGGCTGCCACTTCAAACAGGCCTTAAGGTGATAACGAGCCCACATTATTTGGCTCCTCAATACAATCTGTCATGACTTCTCTGAATCAAACAAGTAAAGCTCAGGTATTTATGCTAGCTAGCTCACGGGCACCGGCACTTGTTTGATGCTACAAAAAAAGATTTCATGTCAACGCCATCTCCTAACTAAGTTGGTATTTGGTCGGCGATGGCCTGATCGACTTTTGACCAAAAATGCTGTTCGTCCATAAACAACTGGAGCAGATACCATCAGCCTGCAGGCCTCGTTATCATCCCCAGGTACAAAAACATCAGACGGCACCACGCCTGCAAAACTGAGTATTATTATCTTAAAACAGCTGCAGCATGCACACAGTATACTACCATTCTTCAGCATCCACATGTCTAAATCATGTCCACAAGGTTATAATCATCTTAGCTTGTTGATAATGGGGCAATACGTCAACCATAAGATGACATTCACTAAGCCCTATGGCAAGACAAGTGCCCTATGCCATGATCTCATCATGCCTTAACCTCACACGCAAAAGCATCTATCCTTAGTTTTGCAGCATCCAGTGGACGTTGCTTTTGCTCATCTCCCTCAGCTAAGCCAGCTACAGCCAAGACCTTCAGAATAGTGAGTCCAAATCGTGCAAATTGGGTGGTTTAATTTTGTTTCATCTCAAGTGACGTCGCTTTTGCTGCCGTCACCGGGACCATCCATCCAAATTCGTCAGGATAAAAAGAGTCGGAATTTCTTGTCTCTTATCACTTGAGCTTTTGCGTTAGTCGGCTGGATCGTACGTTCGTTCTCTCACAGGCATCTACTTCGTAACCAATTCAAGATATGCCAATATAGAAAGCCACATGCAATTATCAGCTAATTTCTCAGCACACACACACGAATCAGCCTGCATATAAAAGCTCTGGAGATTAGCATTACTGCTGCTGGAGTGATGACCCATCAACTTGTGGTGGTCTCCATCATCGCCCGGCGAGAATGATCGGCGCATAATTGACGATCAGGCTGATGAATGACAGCTGCTGATCGGAGTGGGATCCTAATCATGTGAACCACAAGAAATGGAGAAATGAACACCAAGAAAAATATTTTCTTGATTCAGAGTTAACAAAGAGTATATGCAAAAATGACAATGTTGATGGCAAACATGTTGACAGCAAAGAAAAGTATATAGTTCTCTTGTTTTAGTGAATATTGGTGACTTTCTTGGTTCTTCTTAAGTAATAAAAAGGAGGGAAATTTTACAGTGTTCAAGGAGGTACCAAGAGGTATTATAATTTTTAGCGTTAATTTTGATATCTGTCGATATCTCAGATACTAAGAGGTACCAAAATTAATACTA
This sequence comes from Zizania latifolia, assembly GCA_000418225.1. NCBI lineage: Eukaryota > Viridiplantae > Streptophyta > Magnoliopsida > Poales > Poaceae > Zizania > Zizania latifolia. The sequence continues at coordinate 134,976 of KE373104.1, forward strand.
AAACTGTGGTACCTCTTGTATCTCTCAAAAACTGTAAAATCACTCTAAAAAGAGGGGGAAATGACAACGAATTCCAAGTCTTTGGTTCCAGAAAATATTCTGGATTTCTTTTGTAATGAGCATCGTGTAAAAAATATATAAAATGGCGCCATTTGGGGAACAGAAGAAAAGAAAAATGCAAAATAAATTACGGTGGAGCCAGAATATTATAAAAACAATAAAAAAGTAAAGGTGTAAGTCCCAGGAAAATGGAGAAGTTGAACCAAAGAGAAGGGGAAAATAACAGTGAGCATTTTCTTCTTATGGGAGAACATTTCAAACATTCGGAATAAGGTTGAGTCTTGGCAATCATCAATGCATAGAGCGGTCAGTAATTTCAGAAATATCACTCAACTCAAATTAATGGTCACATGCTCACATTTGAAGTCAAGAGACCCTCATAATTTTTATGAATTTTATACCACTTTACATGGGGGTGAGTTGAAGGGATACCAGGAGAATATATCTGAGAAAAGGACTTCACTTAAGCCATGCAATTGACAGGCGTGGAAACAAACAAGAAAGAAAGAAACGGCACCACACTGATGATGATTGATCAGTCCTAAAGACAGTGTATCCTGCCACAGCTAGAGAAGCAAGCAAGATTCAAGAACAGCTCTTATACCGGTCAGAGAGTAGAGCAAGGGATAGATACAGAGATAAATGACCACAGAAACAAAGAAGCAGAAAAGAGAAATTTTACCGTACTTAAGGAGGCACTAAGAGGAGGTATCATAATTTTTAGTGTTAATTTTACTATATCTTATTAGTACAGATACTAAGATATATCAAAATTAACACTATAAATTATGGTACTTTTGTACCTTATCATGGACTTATCATGGACCGCAAGATCACTCGTGAGAAAAACTATAGGGTTCTTGATAGAGGGGATTGAGCAGTGTTGCAGCGTACGGGAGAGTTGAGAAAGTAAGATGCCAAAGATAATGAGGCTGAGGCCGCCCCCACCACAAAGTGAAATACAACACAGATTGCAGATTAGTGCCCTCCACATCAGAGCTTGCATGTATGCATTTGTGGTTGCTCCCTGGCCAGTAGCCTCACAAGAAATTGGATTTAGTTTATGCTAACAGAACCTTTCAAAGATAAAATCTACAAATCCTGCAATGGAGAAATTAGGTCAGGAGAATAAAATACTCGTCAAGACCCTACTGTCTCTAGATACGTGCCGTCACAGAGCTTTCTTCTCCAGGCAGGAAATAAATCATACACAAGTCAACAAATAAGCAACAGTTCCAGCATTTATTAACATCTCGATTACTTATCAATCAACCCGGATGTCAGAAACATTGCAAGCATATCGTGTATGCCATAAGATCATTTACTGTATTGAACAGTCAAACTAGCATAGGGAGGACTCTTTTTTTTTAAAGAAGTAGGAGATCTGCTGATATATTAGAAGAAAAAAGAGAGAGTAACATAGGGAGACCGCTAAGGGCTTCAGGACAAAAACACCACGCTGAAAAGGAGAACTACAAGGTAGAGGGAGGACGACTAAAGCGGCCAGTCCCCCAGAAGGGGCCGCTGCCAAAGGTCTACATCAAGCACAATCAAACGAAACACTTGGAGGGCCGATGAAACCTCCCCTTAGAAGATACGTTTCTTTCTTTCTTTTCATAGGTTCCAAATGACATACACAAGGATACTGTTGAGGGCATGCTGTCGGGACCGCTCACAGGAGCTAGAGATTGAATGCCAATGGTCGATAAACGAGGTAACCTGTGTAGCAATGGAGAAACATGGGACACCTTGCCACACCGAGACTAGCTACCAAACTTCTCTAGCAAAGACACAGTTGAACAGTAGGTGGAGAGCAGTCTCGTCTTCTTGGTCACAAAGGATGCAACATTGCCTGTTTGGCAAGGTTGTCCGCTGTCAGAATTTTCCGTTGGATGGAGAGCCACGCAAAGATCCTGCACTTGCCTTCTGCTCGAGCGCTCCAAACGAGAGAAGACCAAGAGTGGCGAGTGGAACCTACAAACTGAATGTTGTAGGCTGATTTCGCCGTGTACTCCCCATGCGCTGACCAACGCCAAGAAAACCGATCCTGAGCAAGGGGATCCCTTTGCATGGTGTAAATCAGAGCCCAGAGAGGGATGAGCTCAGCTAGACAGGAAGGAACGTTGAAGTGACGAAAACTACGGAGCCAGTTGGAAAGGCACATATGTGGTTAGTGATGGACATTGTCTTATTAATTGTCCTACTATTTGTTCCCCGAAACCACAGGGCGGTATGGGCATCCTGGACCTTTTTTGTTTTGGGCGCGCCCTCCGTCTCCGTTGGCCTTGGAAGGCCGCAACAGACACTAGGCAAGGCTGGAAGGATATCTTTCTGTCTCTGGAGTCATCAGACAGGGACCTCCTTGAGGACTCATTTTTACTACTTAAAAAGATAAGTGGCACAGTGTGCATTCGCGTATGGTCTGCATTGGAGGTGTGTCTGATGTTAGAGATATTTTGCTCATCTTAGGAACATGGTTGACAAGAAAAGAGGGACAAACTCCTCCACGCAAAAGATAATGGCTGACAGAAATAAAGGCTAATGCTATTTTTCTCATCCAGAAGAAATGAAATATGGAAGGCAAATGCAAAAGATACATGAATGCCTCTCCTTTCCCCTCGCCACCGCCAGAGCTCTCTGCCGAGACTCCCGGGTGGTTGCGAGGAAGGCGGCGGTGGAGCTTTTTTCCTTTTTTTTTCCCTATTGGTGTCGGCGTGCATGTAGATCTACGACTTTGACGTGTCGAGGACTGTTGGCGAAGGGCGGTGGCCCTGGTGGTGGTGCACGGAGGCTTGCCATAGGCGGGCTAGTGCCCCTCGACGTGCCGACCATCCAGATCTATGGTGGCCCAGTGTGTCGAGGGCTGTCGGCAGCAGGCGGCGGTGCGCGGTGGCCAGGAGGCGGTGGTCGGTGGTGCGGCGACTAGGAGGCGGCGCTTGGCTGCCATGAGGCGGTGCGCGGAGGTCAGAGATGGCGCGCGACGGCACGGCGACCAGGAGGCAGCGCGCGACAGTCAGGCTTCGGCAAATAGCGTGGCCTTACGGTGGGGCGGCAGGGCAAGGCCACGAGGCCTTGGGCATCGGCGCTGGAGTTGTTTTGATTGTGGGTGTTCCTTTGGGTCGTTTGTAGTACACGCGGCGACCCTCGATGATGGTTTGGGTTCAGATCTGTCTTCGCGGTGGCCAGCTCCTTTCTGGTTGGCCGTTTCTGGCCAACTCGGTGTGGTTTCTCTAGCGGTGTCTCGGCAGTTCGACGGTCGTCTCTTTTTGTTTTCCTCTCCTCCCTCCCCCTTGGAGCTCCTCCTCTTCTTTGGCCCTCTAACTTCTCGGTCATAGGGTGCTCCTTGGGTATTGTGGTAGTTAGATTTGGGAATTGCGGTCTTCGCCTGCTGTTGCTGCTATCATGTGGGAGTGGTACCAGTGGTAGGGCGTTAGCCTAGTTTGGGGCGGCAGGAGTTTGTGCTGCTTGCTCTTGTAGGAGTGTTTTTGTTTTTATTCTGATTACAGCCCCCAAAGTTGTCATCTTGTAATTATTTTTATATTAATGCATTTATCAACACCGTATTGTATGGGTTATTAAAAAAATAAATGAATGTCCCTGTAGAAAAAAATGTGCACTTCATCGACAAACAACTGGAGTATGTGGGTTTCCTAAAATTCTGTAAAAAAAGCAAGCCCCAATAGTATGTAGTGCAGTTGAGACTTGAGGCTGGCTGTTTTATGAAAGGTGCTAAAGGTAAGTGTGGAGAGGGCTTATTAAGCATCAAAAAACAACATTAGATACGATGACTTTTTATTTTGTGAGAAACCTAGCAAGATGAGCTGGTAGGTTTGGATATGTAAAACAAAGCAAGCATCCACCAAGGAAAATGAAATTCACTACTCAAGAACTCTGTAAAAATTAGCCACCACGTCATGCGGCGCCGCAAGAGGGAAGAGCGAAGAGCCTCCTCTGTTCCCTATAAATAGAGGCAAAAGCTAGCAAAGCAGTGCACAGCTAAGACGAATTGAGTGGCTTCGTCTCCCTAAGAGCA
>KE373104.1:159325-172071 GCA_000418225.1 Zizania latifolia
CCATGTCGCGCTCCTCGACGCGGGCGTCGAACTTGAAGCAGGTGTTGTTGTTCCAGTCGTCGAGGTCGTAGGCGGCGTAGTGCTTGCAGCACGCCAACGTCTTGATCGGTCGGGTGTTGGGGTCGCCGCCGGCAGCCACCGTCTCGTGTCCCGGGATGTCCTGCATGCCCCGCACGAAGTTGACGGCGTAGCGGCCGACGACGTAGGGGTCCTCGCCTGGCGTCTCCAACGCTCGCCCCCACCTCGGGTCGCGCACCACATTTATGTTGGGGCTCCAGTACGTCAGCCCTCCCTTCCCCATGTTGTACATGGCACGAGCCTCCGTCGAGACCGCCTATAACAACAACAACAACAACATCATAACGTAGATTATTCTCACAGTAAAAGAAGATTTAATCAACACATATATAAATAATCGATCAGTTCATTACTACTCCAGCAGCAGTAGTGTACCTGGCCGATGGATTTCCAGAGTGTCTCGTTGAAGCTAGTGGTGCCGTTGATAATGTTGGCGAAAACAGTGGCATTGTAGACGGCGGTGGTGCCGGAGTGGAGATGGGGCGTGGCGAGGTTGTCGAATTTGGTGGTGGGGCCAGTGGTGGAGAGGCCATGCAACGCCTCCGACCACCATTTGTATGCCGGCAGGCCGATGTGTGGTGCGTCGGCTGTTCAGTCGCCGAGGCCACCGACCTTCTCCTCCACCGTCATCCAGCCGATGAGATCTCGCACACGGTCAGCGTATGACAACGACGCGTTGCAGTACTGGAACACCATCATGTTAAGCCCCAGCGCCGCGAACCACGCCGGCTCACACACCTTTGTGTAGACCTTGCCAGTGCCGGAGACACCTGTGTCATCGTTCGAGGAGGCGGAGACGGCACGAGCGGAGTTGACGATGTTGGAGGAGGCAGGGACGGCACGAGCGGAGTAGGCGGTGGTGCAGAGTAGTACAATGACAAAGAAGCGTAAAGAGGAATAGGCGGAGGACGCCATGCTGTACGGTACGGGTTGGTGAAGTTGATGAAGTGATCATGCACGTACCCTTATATAGGGAGTAGCTACGATGAGATGAGATTAAAATATCAAATTCAGTATGATTCGATAGGTAGATAACTTATCATAGCGATGTCGGTTAAGTTGGATAGACGGATAGATTTTGAAAGCTACTCCGAACGACTTTTGTTTGGCGGATAAAATTTGATTTTGTTGAGCTTCATTTATTTCGTGTAATCAGCGACCATGGCCCTTGTCTTCCTGCACATGTGTTTGAGGCTTTTGGTCATTGAGGCCGAAAAAACAAGAGAAATTTCGCTGCACCGAGTCCAAAAGAATTTCATGTTGAAGTACAAAAAACTGAAGGCTAGCAGTGATGATAATCGATGAGCTAGTTCATTGCATTTTTTGTGTGTGTTATTAAATTGTTGAGATAGTTTGTACCTCAAGATCGAGCATGTAATTTGCGTGGATCGGAATAATATGAAGAAGATTATTGACAGTTCTGTTAGATGGATTATTGTGTTGCCCTGTTATCTCTAGCGTCGGTTATGGGATATAATCCTACTAGGATTAGTTTTGCTTCTATCTTTAAGTATGCATGCTAATATGCTATCATCTACTATACGCCTGGATTAGAGTTTCAATGCTGTACGCCTCTTGGCTATAATATTCATTGCGTGATTAATCTAGCTTTCAATCTCACGCTTTCAGTTGCATAGAAAAATCATCGTGAAGTTTATGTTCAAATGATTGGCAAATTTACTCTTATGCCACGTGGATTTTTCATATCTATATCCCTCAGCTTCTACTGTATGAACCATCAGCCGTAAAAAAGGACAAAAAGGCAAACTGCCCTACTTTGTTAGAAAGCAATACCGTTTGATGCTGAGGATACCAGCTTACAATCCACGCCAATCACCATTCAACCAGGACGACAACCCACACAAATATTTTTGGAGAGAACAGGGGAAAGCATTCCAGCACCCTCAAAACAAGTGCACGCCACAACAGCAAAAGATCACAGTCTAACACCGACCACAACTATCAAAAGCCAACCACCATAACTACAACTTCTACTAGACCGACACCATTTTTCCAGACAGAAAATACGAAGTTTTTAGCCAGGATCTCACAGGAACCCCCCTCATTTTCCTTTTCAGACCTCCTGCTGCAGGGTCTTCATTCGCTTCTTACTCTTTCGGTTCTTGCCATTCTTAAAGTCACAAGGAGCAATTCCAGGCATCTTGAAGCTTCCTCCGCGTGACGCGCCGGAATCAGCTCCCTCCACTGAGAAAGGAAGGAAATCATATTGAACAAAAGTTGTGAAACATTAGGAGGAAGCACATTATTGAACACAAATTCATTTCTAAAGAGCCAAATTGCCCAAACCCCTACAGCCACAACACCCAGTAAGACTGGTTTCTTCCCCCCATTCTGATTTTTACTCACAATTTCCATCATATCAAAATTGTCATTGGGGACGGACGCCCAATTAAGGGCATCCCGGACACAACACCACAAGTAGCGAGCAAGCGGGCATTGGTAGATCAGATGGTTCACTGATTCAGGTAAGTTGCAAAGCTTACAGCTAGGATCCCCCGGCCACTTCTTCCTGTTTAATTGAACACCCACCTGAATCTTGTTTTTACTCATCAGCCACATAAAGATTTTGACCTTCAGAGGGACAAAACATTGCCATATACTCTTCAGATCTTCATCAACAACGCCTCTAAATGTAATTAGTCGATACAATGATTTTGTAGAGAAACCTCTGTTATGTAAGTCCCAAACAAACTCATCCGGCATCAAGGAGATATTAACATTTGTCAGCAAACATCTCAACTCTGACCATTGGCCAGCTTCAAGATCATTCAACGATCGTCTGAACTGAATATTCCACCCCCTATTCCATCCCTCAGCGACCAGCATATCAGGATCACGACACATGTCAAAGAGATTAGCAAACCTGATTTTGAGAGGGAGTTCACCTAACCAAGTGTCTTTCCAAAACAAAACCTTCAGCCGTAATATAAGAGGATTAATTGGTCGATTATTTTTAATCGAAAGCCCATATTCTGACGAACATCACTGGGCCGTTGACAAGCCCACAAAGGCGTTGACTGCGTCCTGTATGTCCTAGGAGAGCTGGCTTGCACCTGCTCCTGGTCATTAATTTGACAAGACATCGATATGAAACTGCTAAATGCTAAACTTTAACATGAAAAGTGTTCAACTCTTGCTAACATTGAAGCCAAAAGATACTAACGTTCTAAAATACCGCCTATTAAAAAAAGAGAGAAGATCTAAATATTGAACACTTAACACTCCATATAATATATATTTAGCAAGATTCTTAATATCAGAGGACTAGTGTTACAAAAGTACCGAAACTAAAATACAGAAAAAGATGGCATCTAAACAGATAATAGCATGATGCACGCATGCATTACAAGAAACACGTACGATGCGTACGAGACGTCCATACCAACTCGATATCTTCTGCTGGGAGATTGAGAAATTAATATATAACGTCCCGAAGCGAAAGAGCAAGAATGTCTTTCTAATTTTTATAGAACAATAAAGTGGTGCACCAAATTTTTGGTTGACGTTGATGATGACGGTAGAAAGGAAAATCAGAATACCAACGGCAAGAAAACAAAATGCAGATCGAATTTGAGGAAAGAGCATCTGTACCTCTTGCTGGGAAAAAATTCTATGGAAATTTTTTTTGAGGAAGATCTGACGGTGCACAACGAGCAAGGCGAGGAGCGGGTGGGGAGGCTGACGGTGTGGCCGGCGGGGCTCCGGCAGGGCGGTGGGGGTCCAGCGCGATCGCCCTCCACCAGCGAAGGCCGTCCCTAGTGCCAGCGAAGTGGCCACGTGTGGTGATTTCGGCAGCCTAGATCCGCGCCGAGTTCAAGCACCACGAGGCCGGAGGCCCACCGCCCGCCGCTGCTGCCCCCCACCTCCGCCGTCGCCGCCGCCACCGCCCCTCACCTCTGCTGCTGCCGCGCAAACCCCATCCAAGGGAATGAGAGAGAGGGTGAGGGAGAGAGTGAGGGAGGAGGTCAATGCTTTAAGATTGGTGAAAGAAGAGAGGTGTCAAAATCTCAGATGGGGTCTCAAAAATTAGGGGGTGAGGTCCTCCCTCATAGAATTTTTTCCCTCTCGCTGGTCCAGAACATAGCCCCAGCTTTTTCAAGCAATATCTTAGAGAAGCTCAAGAGCAAAAATCTTCAACCGCATCACAGTGGGATCAGCTGGTGCATCCTTGGGCGGTGTCTTCATAGAGAGCTTACACAATGCCCGGAAAACCAAGAAAGCATCCCTTCGCATGCAATTTATTCCCAATCCTCACGACCTCACATCTATCATGTCTAAAAATTCTAACTATTTTCTTACGATTTATTGTGCGGAAAGTACTCTCATTCAGGAATTAGCCGAGACACATAATAGACAATTTATTAGAAATGGAATTTCATTAGAAATCAAAAGCATAATTATTCACGATGACACAAATAAAGTACTTCATTACAGAGGTGGCATTGAAACCTCAAAACACTAATGACAATAATAAATAACTCCTAAACGACTCCTTATTGAGGCAGCGGTGACTCCACTCCACATGCAGACTTGACTGGACCTAGCTCAAAAGACGCCACCTTCATCTTCGCTGACGAACTCCTCTTCTGATGGTGGAGGAATGCCAAGTTGAGTATTTTGAATACTCAATAAGTCATCCAAGCAGAACAGTTATAATGCGCATGGGTAACAAAGAAGGCATAATATGGCTAATTTTGCATAAAACATCATTTACAAAAAGATAGAATTTAAAGAGTTAAACTAATTACGTTGAAAACCTTAAAACAAGATTAACCATTCACTGAATAACTCTTACCCAGAGTCATCAGGCACATACCTAACCTTACCACTCTAAACTAGAGCTAATCAGGTTATTCAGAATTGAACATTAGATTAATTAAGTAACAGTGGGACTAATCACGAAAAACATTGCGTAGCCACCCTTGATCGTGGGCATGACTATTTGAATAGTTTTACTCTAATCAGAGGTGCACAACTTTACCCATAAGATACAACCCTACAACATGTCACCATGCTCCTCAATAACACCACGGTACCTTGGAAAAGAGCTGTGATAAGACCCTTTCACCTAGATCCTTCAAGCTTCACACCCCAGGTGGCCCTCTATCCTGACACCCCGGCGTAGATGTCCCTAGCGCTCCAATCCAACAATAGTAGAGACTACGAAGAGAATAGGGCTATCGGTGATCTCGATTCTCTACCTGGGATCCCTAGGCTATAAGTCAGACCATTACCCATGCTGACTTATGGTAAGTGCTGTTAAAACATTGCAACAGGCAGCTCAAGAATTGGTCCTTAAGTGTCATGAGTACTACTAGCAAAACCATGTACTCACAACACACCTTAATCAAATTTTAGTGGAATTAAACATGAACCAATTCACAAATAGCCATTAAACAAATGAACCAACATTAAGGTACAAGTAGCAATTAATGAGCATAATTAAGTGATGCCAGTTACTAAGAAGGGCTAAGCAATCCTAGGCATTCCAGATAAATCATAATAAGGATTTATTTCTGGTAAAATACCACCGCAACTTGCGGGCCAACGTGGGTGCTACTGGTGCCGTTGGCTAGTGGACCCGTGCACGTACCTTGCTGGTAACCATCTTTCCTGGTGCTTAGCCGATCGATCGTTGTGCCCATGGGAGAGCTGTATCTAGGGCGTGCGGTTGGTCGGCGTGGGGAGAGATGGAGGCGGCACGTGTGAGAGCAATAAGTGTGGAGAGTGGATCTGAGCATTCAGGCTGCTTATATAGAAAAAACTAGTGACAGGCATTGAAAAACACCCATCACTAATGGTCGTTCTAGGGTTGCGGGGTCTTTAGTGATGGGTGTAATTATATCCCCGTCACTAAAGACTACCATCATCAGTTACGGGCCTCAATTCGACACGACGAGTCGAATGGAATGCAGCCTCTCCCTGGGCCAAGGGAGAGGACAGGGCAGAGAAGAAAATGTCTTTCGCGTAAGTTTGTTTGCTTCCTGCGCAGACTTGGCTCTTCGACCAAGGAGGCATGAAACTAGGAAGGCTGACCACTACATAAAGCGTAAGCAAGCACTTGCCTTGGAAGAAAGCTACCTTTCTTTGATCCACTTTCTTGGGCCTGTCACTCATGATAGGCAACACTACTGGATGGGCCACATAACGATCTGTCACTAATGATGGACGGGTCGAAACGTTACTAATAAAATAATTTTATAAACAGATGTAAGACGGTCCATTACTAAAAGTTTGGTTAGTGGCATTCATGCATCTTTTATCTGTCACTAAATATTGGTCACTAAAGGTTCTTTCTATGGTTCTGAGAAGTAACATGTACAGGAAACATATATGGAATTGCAGATGAAAACATTTGAATTGGCTTTTATGCACATTAGAGACCAAATCAAACCAGTGCTAGAACAACTAAAGATTATATCAAACTAGAATAATCTTCAGTTCAAAGAACTTATAAACTTTAGGCTCGAAACAAATTATTAGCTATGATACCAACATGTTAGACACAGCACAAAAGTTGCATAAATCTGACAAGCAGATTTATTTTCTTACAATACATAGGGTATACCAGAATAAGAAGCAAAAGTTACACCATAGCGACTAAAAAAATAAATAATTAATAACAATACACGATTGTCTTCATCGACTTATGTTGGAGGAAGCTAGACAACGCCACACGACATATATACAGCTTAAAATTGAAGGCAGCTGATGTGTCGTAGGTGGAAATTTAAATCATCAACTTGATAACATCTAGACCATATGTCCTTGTGTTTGCATCCATTCCTTTCTCACCGAATGAAGCTGCTCCAAAACTTGCTTCATTGTATGCCTCTGTTTCACATCTCCCTTGAGGGATTGAACTACGATCCTACCAATCATGTCAAGACATTTAATGGCTTCAGGAGATACAAACTCATCATCGAACATCTTCCCTGCCCTGCTATCTGATTTGTAAGATTCTACAAAGTCTAATTGGAGGCTTCCATCGACTCTTGCCTTTTTCCTAGTGATAAGTTCTGAGAGAACAACTCCAAAGCTATACACATCACTCTTCTCGATAAGTTCGCCCGTCCTCTTATACACAGAATCCATGTAGCTATTATCCCCTCTAACCAAGTCAGTATGGTCTTTCTCACTAGTCATGAGTCTAGATATTCCAAAGTCTGAGACCTTTGGCACGAAGTGGTCATGTAGGAGAATGCTGCTAGGCTTGACATCTCCATGAAGGATCTTCTTTTTAGATGAGTGCATGTGGTCTAAAGCTTCTGCAGATCCAATAGCAATTGCTAGACGCTCCTCTAGTGTGAGCTTCTTTTTATTGCTACCATCACTATTACCATGAAGAACATCGTGAAGGCTTCCTTTTGGGATGTATTCAAAGACCAGCATGGGGATATTTGTCTCCAAACAATAGCCCACAAGTCTAACCATGTTCTTGTGATTTATTTCAGATTGAATGATAATCTCATTAGCAAAATCATTTCCGCACTTTGCCTCATCAACCGTAATGGATCGCATGATGATTCGGTTCAGTGCAACTTGCCAGATCTTATCAATCGTAATGGATTGCTTCACCACAACTTACTGGTTATTATCAATTTTCCCTTGAAGACCTTACCGAAGTAGCCCTTTCCAATCGAGGTATCATAATTGTTTGTAATTTTGCGAATCTCTTGCTTTGTGAATAGCTCAATACCTTTATTTTTCAGAAGTTGGCCACCATTTTTGTTGAAAATTTCTCGAAGCCTCCTTTTCTCATGGACCATGAGCAATAAAATGAGTAGGATGGACAAAATTGCGATGGCACATGTAATTGCTGAAAACAAATGTTATGTGATTGTTTTTTGAGTTAGGATTTTACAAACCATAAAGTATAAATGATTATATGTATAGATGAACTTCTTAGATGGATGAATGTGTAAGAAGAGTGGCTTACCGATCACCAATTTAGCCGGTTTGGGTAGTACATGTCGACAGACCTTATCGTTTTTGCTATCTTTTCTTTCTCCAAAATTGCATTTACATGTTGGTCATATGCCCTAGAGATAATTGACTTAGTGGGATTGATCCACGGATAGGATTTAATGTGATTAAATATCCATTAGGATCTAGAGCTATAATGGGCTTTAATGTTGATTATGTTAGGTTATGGGAAGGCTACGGTAGCACTTAATTTCAAAAATTTACCCCGTTAGCCCAAGAATCATGCATGTAATGGGATCATGGATCGTTACCTCAAGCCACGAGGCATGCTCGGGCAGTGGAAGTAGAGTTGATAAAGCGTGTCCTCGAGCTGCTCCTCCTGGTTCCCTTCGTTCGTCGGCGATCCGGCGATGAAGACGACACGATCCTACGATCCGGAGAACTCCACGGAAGGAAGACGAGCACCACTATTAGAGTAGTGCCTCCACGGTATCCACACGTCCGGGGACAGGATCACCTCGCGTCGGCGTGCTAGCACCGCTCACGAGATCCAGAAGATCGATCACAACACTTGCAATCGAGGAGAGAAGAGAGGTGGCGGTCAAACCAACGTCAAGCAGCAGCAATGGCAGCATCTTTTTCATGCTAGCCCCACCTCTCTTTATATAGTGCCCTCTCATGGGCCTTTAATCAGTATTAAAGCCCAACAGATCTAATCTGTTCGTCTGGACCGGAACTTTCGATTCTGACCGGAACTTCCGAAAATAACCTTCTATATTGAATTTATTTCGACTCAGAACTTCCGGTCTAACCGGAACTTCCGGTTCATCTAGGTAGGCCTGGAACTTCCAGTCTAACCGAAACTTCCGGTTCCTCCAGAAAACTGAAACTGGGGCTGGCCCAGAACTTCCGGTCCAACCGGAACTTCCGGATGCTCCAGAACCCGGAACTTCTGGCCCTCAGCCAAAACTTCTGGTTCCCCCAGAATTCTCTTGGGCACAATTCCATCAGATTAAAGGCCCATTAGTGGGCTCTATATAAGGAGAGGAGAGACTGGGCCAGGGGGCACCCAAGTGCTGCCATACTAACCCTAGCCGCCACCTGCTCTGGCGCCTGTCGTAGCCACCGCTTCTCTCTAGCTGCCCCACGCATCCCTGTTCGTGCGTGGTACTAGCATACCGGTGCATGGCGAGGTGAATCCCTCCCTGTACATGTGGATACCATAGAGGCGTCACTGTAATTGCCGCGCTGATCATCTTAGCGTGAAGATTACGGGGCTGCATCGTCTTCCTCACCAGTGATAGGACGGAGCTGGGCGGAGCTGATCAAGAATACGCTTCTCCAACTCTTCTTCCGCTGCCCTAGCGTGTCTGTGGCTAGAGGTAACGATCCATAATCCTATTACTCGTATGGTTCCTTGGTTGAATGCGGTAGAGAAAAAGTTTTTCAAGCTAGCATAGCCTACCCGTTTCCCAATAGTGGTATTAGAGCCTACGTGTGTAGTGTTTGATCGGGATCATGCACATATAGGTGATATGTGGTAGAAATAGATTAGATCTATTGTTCCAGTGGTCAGATTTTTGGAAGTTCTGGGCCTCAGTCGGAACTTCCGAGCCAAAATAATCCTGTACAGTACGTTATTTTCAAAAGTTCCGGGCTTCGGCCGGAACTTCTGGGCCAAAATAATCTCGGTACAGAATGTTATTTTCGGAAGTTCCGAGTCTTAGCCGAAAGTTTCGGACAAAAATAAATTCCTACAGAAAGGTATTTTTGGAAATTCCGAGGTTTAGCCGAAAGTTACAGGTCGAAATAAATTCCGTACATAAGGTTGATTTCGGAAGTTCCTGGTCTGAACCGGAAGTTTCGGGTCAAAATAAAATCATACAGAAGGTTATTTCAGAAGTTTTGTGTCTTGAGCCGGAAGTTCCGGGCCAAAATAAATTAGATACAGAAGGTTGATTTTGGAAGTTCTGGTGTTCAGCCGAAAGTTCCAGCTGAACTGGAAGTTCCGGGTCCACTTTTCAGACACGCATAGATTCTACGCTTAACTCGTTTTTGCAGAGAATGTTGTGACTGGTATGGCCTTGCGATGTACATGATGGATGTGTGTAATTTTCTTGGCCTGCGTGTCATGGTTAATTGTAACCCAAGGCTATTATGTTATTGTATAACGACCTGCGTGTCGACATGTAATGCTTCTCCTCATATAATTCGTATAGTGCTATTAAGATGTAATAGACTCATACAAGATCATGGAGGCTTAAAGCATGATGACCCGAAGGATAGGAACCGTGGAGATGGAGATCACCATGTGAGAAGGGCCATACTATGTCACAGTTAATATGATTGCCTGTGATATTTACTTATATTCCTGTCATACTATTCTTTCATATTTTATATGCGGTAGACATCATTGCCATGTTACAATAGTTTCCCTCAGAAAATTAAGAGTTTGATGCTCTTTTCAATAGCTGCACCTATAAAGATTTTTGATCATTGTATGGTAGGTCTGCCAAAGCAGGGTGCCATCATTTATCTTAACCAGTTAGGGTAGATGTCGGATATCCACAAGCATAGTATTGCTTTGCTTAACAAAGCTATCAAAACGGTTTTGAGCTTTGGGACATGGTGTTGGGCGCTGGGGCTTTTGATGCCACCTAACAAACAAGAGTCACATAGGGATATGATTAGCAAGTGGTTCCTTACCTATGTCACTAATCTTCTAGCGGTGATGCCAAAGCTCACTAGAACTTAGTTGAATATGGATCTTATCCCACTATATGTCGTTGGAGGGAAAATGATTGTAAAACATATAGTGGAGTGTCTTTTATTGTTTAATAGAAGATTCACATAGCATAGTGCTGAAACTTGTATTTTTCTGTTGTAGATCATTGCACCTACTGCTAGTAACACTTCTAGTTTTAATTTGCGATCAATTCTTGAAAAAGAAAAGCTTTCTAGGACAAACTTTATTGATTAGTATAAAAACTTGAGAATTGTTCTCAAGCAAGAGAAAAATGAATATGTTCTAGAGGAGCCCTATCTTGATGAACTAGTTGATAATGCCTCTGCCTCAGATTGGAGGGCTTATGAGAAGCACACCAACAATTCACTTGATATTAGCTGTCTCATGCTTGCCAGTATGTCCTCTAAGCTTCAGAAACAATATGAGAACAGGGATGCCTACGATATGATCGTGGGACTTAAAGGTATGTTTGAGAACCAAGCTCGGGCCAAGAGGTACAACACCTCAAAGTCCTTGTTTGCGTGTAGATTGATAGAAGGCAGTCTAGTTAGTCCTCATATGATCAAGATGATTAGTTACATTGAGAGCCTAGAAAAGCTTGGTTTTCCCCTTAGCTCAGAATTGGCTACGGATGTGATTCTCCAGTCGCTCCCTACGAGCTTCGAGCCGTTCATTATGAACTTTCATATGAATAGCATGGAGAAAAGCATTGCTAAATTACATAGGATGCTAAAGACTGCTGAGAAAAGCATTAAGAAAAGCTCTAGTCATGTGATGATGGTTCAGAAGGATAGCAAGAAGAGAAAATGCAAGGGCAAGGCTAGAGTTTCGGATGAGATCTCGAGCTCTAAGCCTAAACCAGTTAGAAAGTCCAAGGTTGGCCCTGATACGCTTGATACTTGCCACCACTGCCATAAGACTGGTCATTGGTGGAGGAACTGTAAGTTGTACTTGGAAGAACTCAAAAAAAGAAGAGAAGTAAGACTTCTACTTTAAGTATAAATGTTATTAAAATTAATCTTACTATTCGTCCAAATAATTTATGGGTATTTGATATCAGATCAATGATTCATACTTGCAAATCGTTGCAGGGACTGAAAAGGACTAGGAAGTGTGCAAGAGGTGAGTTGGATGTCCGCGTCGGCAATGGTGCAAAAGTTGTTGCGTTGGCCGTCGTCGTTTATTCCTTATCGCTACCCTCAGGATTAGTTTTAGAATTGAATAATTATTATTACATTCCTGTCTTAGACAGAAACATTATCTATTTTTCATGTTTGAAAGAGGATGGATATGAATTTATAATAAAGAACAAGTGTTTTTCGATATTTTTGAATGATATGCTCTATGGTACTTGTCCATTGTTGAATGGATTATATATACTGAATCTTGAGGATATAGATATTTACTAGTAGCGTGACCGTGCTACCGCTCCAGTAAAATTAAAATACAATAAATATGTTAAACTTGAAGCGAATAATGAGGTAAATTAAAATTCATACCAAAAAAGATCGGCGACAAGTTATTATAAGATTCACAGCAAGTTGTAGAATAACATGTGACCTTGATGACTCTTCATGGGCCCCTATTGACCCTGTACTCTGTGTTGTATTTTCTCTCTCAATATATTCCTTGACAATCTGAACATCAGAAACCTCAAATTCCTGCAAGCCAACAATACAAACTTATTTCCTGCCATCTTCCCTCATAAGTAGCTGTCTGCAAAACAAAAGGTGATAAATTTCAGTTTGAGTAAATAATTTGAAAAATATAAGTCAAAAGCCTAGATGTCCACGTAGCAGCAGAAAACTATTTCAATAAAAATGAGTTAAAAATGTAAATTACCAGATAGCCAATACATAGCCAATACGACGACCAGTGGATTTCCCACACAATTAATTCAGCATGGGGAAGACATGAAATAAATCATCAGGGCAAACACAGGTAGAATCCAACACAATCTGATTTCATACTTGAA